>JASAMW010003456.1:0-23552 GCA_030247985.1 Epsilonema sp. ZAB3_2
ATTTGAGCCAGATAGGTCAAGTAGGGATGAAATTACGAGCTTGCAAATTTGCGACCACGTTTTTCAACATTTTTGAAATCAGTACTGCCTCTATTGGCCTTGACAGCTCCTTGAAGGCTGGTATGGGCAGTAAATCGCCTGTATTTTTGAAATCATTTGCGTTCTGGACTGTGATGACGTTCAGCCATTGTTGTTCCGCCGTATTGTCTATGTTGGATGAGCAGCTTGAGCAGTGCTGACCGGAGGGTTTCTAACTCAAATCCATTGTTCAGCGCGGAAAATGATTAAAAACAGGGTCCGAACTTTTCAAAGCCTGTAGTTTCATTTGCTGTGGGCCTATCTGGCTCAATTTTGGCCACGAAATATGGCACATTCTTGGGTTTTTGGGGACAAAATTGCAGCTTGATATCTATTGGAAGTGCGGAAGTTATAAGGCTGGATCGTTAGGCACCTATACATGAGACAGCCTGTACTTACTACTGCGTATGTACGTATTGTACGTACGGTACGACTGTATTTAAGAGTATAGGGCAGGGGTAAACCCGGCCACCAAGTACTGAAGGCCGTTCTTTTCACGTGGGTGGCAAGGTTTACCAATAAAACAGGCCGGGTTTACCCCATATAATACGAGCTCACTTTTGATAGATGAAGTCTAGCTGTTGCACAAGGTTCATGCCTTTCCGCTGCAAATAGGCGGCATACTCGCAAAAAAGAGCAGCGCTCAACCCTCCAGCCTTATACAGTGTAGTGCCCGGCATATACCCTCCAACAAGCGCGCGCATTACATTTAATCATATGGACCAGTTAGGGTGCGAGCTAGCTGACCCCTCTGTATGTATTACACTGTTTCCGTGCATTTTTTGATCGGTACGGGGGGAAGGGCAGGCACGTCACACTGATATTCATAACAAGAATATATAATTCAGCGTAGGGAAATAATGGAGGACGTAGTGAAAAGAAACGAGGAGGAATTGGCCCGCATTCGCCCCTAGATAAAGAGGTTCTCAAATCCCCTATTTTTATTTTTCCCCATTTATTCGGTTTTACGAAACCTAGGTTAGAACCTATCTTTTCGCTTCGTTTCGTAAAACCCAATAAATAGGGGATAATATAATAGCATAGGGTTCACTACTACGTCCTCTATTCTTCCCTAAGCAGAATTATATATTCCTGATCATACCTATGGACTCTTCCCATGTGAGCAGCACTGTTTTTCCTAGAGCGCGTAACTGCTGCGTTCGATTTCCCATCCACTTGAAGCCGGTCAGTGTCTCCTCATAGTTGAAGCCTTCCAATTCCGCCATACTCTGTACGATCTTCGAGGATACGGCACTGTTCAGCAGATACACATCCTTACCTAAGCACAACAGAACAGATGGGGTACTTCGGGGTAAACCAGACCATGGGAAAAACCGGCCATATTAGTTTCACGGCTGCATATCTCAGCCACCAATGGAGCGATTGAGACAAATGTTGACATCAATCGATTCCTTGAACTTTCCTCTTTCTATCGAGCAAATAGGTTCATCATTTGCTGAAACAGCAAGTTCACAGGAGCTTAGGTGGCCGGTTCGCCTCATGGTCGGGTTTACCCCACAGTACCCTGCATACACGCGTCATACATGGCACACAAGCTCAGTGCCTTTTCTTGCAAAGAAACAATATTGCTGGGTCAGATTCAGAAGGCGTACTCCATTGGGTTGGTTGGGTACTGGTTCGTACTATGTACGGTGTGTACGTACACTGTACGGGTGTGCGTCGTCAACTCTTACCAGTTTTTCCTGGATTCGCCTTTTGCCATCCATGCCACACCCACCATGCCAATAGGCCGCCAATTTCGTTGCCGGAAAAAACGCGCCAATCTCCACTGAAACAAACATGACATACATACAGAGTGTACCAAAATATACGCCGCAGTAAAATTTGGAAATAGGCTTTGTCTGCATCTAAGTTGAAGCCTTGGCTACATTAATACAAAAACCGCATTGAAATCTGAGGTGTAGTTCGAGAGTTATTAGTGCGGAAAGCCGCGGAGTATGTTTTGAGACACCCTGTACAGATAGGCTGAGCTGAGTTGGCAGTTACATAGTGAAGGAAAATCGATATCTGTTGACCGCTGCCCGGCGCTTGTCTATTCTCGCTACTACTCTGCTACAAAAAGATCGGCAAACTGTCTTGGTCACTCCATCTTTCCACCGAATGGCTCTGAGAAAGAAGTGACCAAGAAAAGAGCAAGAGCTACTAAAGGGTCTCACGCCGGGCTGATTATTGACTTACGTACACTGCCAACCTTGCTCAGCCTATCTGTACACAGGCCCATTCATAACATAACGCATACACTGCCGCAACACTTAGCACGAACGAACCGTACTTAGTTTACATGCTTATGCTTTCCTGCATGCCTATCACTACCGTATTTACCCATGCATTGCCCCATGGGGCTATGCAAAAATTGAGAGGTCCTATATGGGGCTATGCATAGGGGGGGCTATGCATAGGGGGGGGGGGAGGGGGCTATGCATGGGACATTTTTTTTATGTTTTTGAGAGGTGCACAGAGGCATATTTTTTAGGTCAAAACCTCAAAAGTACATGTTTTAGGGCATAATTGAGGTCAAAACAGGGTTATTCTAGTACAATACACCCCCAAGCAGGCTTATAGGCATCTTAGCTTGGTGTGGGAGTGGCTATGGGTAGCTTATGACCAGCTTATGTAGGTAGGTTCAGGTACTGTGGCTATGCATAGGGGGGCTATGCATGGGTAAATACGGTATTCTGACCATTCTATGTGCCCCCCCTTCCCCCACAGGCAGTTGTGCATACAGTTCAGAACGAGGACACAAATCACTCCCGCGTAAAATATAAATTAGAACTATGCAGTTGTTGACCAAATAAGGCCACGCAGCGCACGCATACTACAGTACATACGTACCTACGCAGTGACAGACAACTTCCTTGAGCTGCAACGCAAACAACAACGATACAAAATACTACTCCTGACACATCGTATCTTATCTTTAGTGACCCATATGTACACAGTACGCGCTACAAACAAAAGTTCTAAGCCCCCTCCCCCTAAGTACGCAACACTAGAGTCGAGTTTAAGGAAAATTTGTCAGATGTGCCACCAGGGATATCGAACCCTGGAGCTCTCGCGTTCCAGGCCAGCGCCTTAACCAATTGACTACACACCTGGATGACCTCAGTCAATTTCCCCTTTTGATTTCTGGTCTCTTACTTTGGCTGCCGTTCCGCAATTTGTAGTCGATCTGCATCTGGGTCATTGGCCAACACCAGAGTAGAACCCCCAGCTTCTGCTGCTTGAAATGATAGCGCCTACACAGGCGATCACAATAATAAAGGTGTTGTTTAAAGAGGGCCTCGCACAAAAAAAGTTGTTGTCGCGAAATAAAAAATAAATAGTCCGAATATATGCAATTTTTAATGACAAATTTAAAAATAAAAAGAAAATTTTAAAAATTCCTTAACAGTCGATTTTTACACGCATTTGAAGGGTTTGGAGGCCCCTTAGACCTTAACAACGCCCGATACTTAACTTCTTAACCCCACTATCAGATTCCCCATTAAATTTGCTACAAAACCGTACTTCTTTTTCCCAAGAGGTGGACCACGTATACATCAAAGCAGTCAAAAAGCAACCACAGGTTTGCCCTTTTGGCTACTGTTCCAGAACATCAGCTTATACTGATTGTACGAGAAAAAGCTGGACTTGCAGTCAGTTTTTTTGCCACATGACATAGTGACCCATCTCTGATGAAGAACACAGGAATGGTTTTGTAGCAAATTTAATGGGGAATCTGATAGTGGGGTTAAGAAGTTACATATCGGACGTTTTTAAGGTCTAAGGGGCCTCCAAACCCTTCAAATGCGTGTAAAAACCGACTGTTAAGAATTTTTAAATTTTTTTTTTTATTTTTACATTTGTCATTAAAAATTGCATATATTCGGACTATTTATTTTTTATTTCGCGACAACAACTTTTTTTGTGCGAGGCCCTCTTTAAACAAGAATGGCTAACTATACAATACAGTTCAGCTAACACTGAGCTAATTCTGCGTACCAGAACATCCAGTCCTTCCTCAGGATTTGGATTCTTCACTGTGGGAAATTCGGGATCCGGGTATATCTGCAAACACACAATTATACAAAGGATGCAATTCAATACGTGGACCTGTTCATATACACTGTACTCAAAGCAAGAAGCTAATTAAAATAGCTAATTAGTAGGCCATACTTACGTACCTGTTCCTGCACCATGACTAGAGAGTTAGGTTGGAAGCCAAAGGCCTGAATAATTGCAGGAGTAAAGTAAAAGCCGACACCATGAAACGGAGTGTACGTGAACTTGAGCGGAGAAGCAGCATTTAATGCCCTTAAACATAACACACACGTATGCATGTACGCAGGGTAGCCTGGGGCAATTCTGCCCCTGCGGGAAAAATTTGTCTACCCTAGCGGTTTTACCTCCACCAATCCAAGATTGTTTACTATCAATGGCTAGGAATAGTATCAAAGAAACAGAGGCAATAACCAAGTGTCCCGCGAGACACATTTTCGGAGAGCCATGTTTTGAACGAGTGGGGGGAGTAACATGTAAAATCACCGCAGGATGGATGGGCCGATTTTATCGCGTGATGGGCGAAATTCCCCCACGCTACCCTACATACACATACACCTATTGTCCTATGTTGCGTTTTTCACCTGCTAAATGGACTCCAGCAAGCAAGTACAGTACAATATCAAAAAACCGAGAAGGAAAATTTGCCAGATGTGCAAGCAGGGAATCGAACCCTGGACCTCTCGCGTTCCAGGCCAGCGCCTTAACCATTTGACTACACACCAACTCCGTCTTCCAAGCTCCCTCATTCTTCATTTCTCATCATCACCTATATAGTACATACGTATTTACCGGTAGAAACAGAATTTGAGCGCATCTTCCTGATATAGCCTAGTCACATCATCATAAGGGTCTGAGCAGAGGGAAGACTGCGCCAGGCATTCACACTGCCACACGCCTTCAGCTGGTGCCAAGTGACGCAGGGCTTCCTCACATATCCCAGTGTCATGAGGTGACAAAATCTAGATAAATAGGTACACAGCTGCACAATCTATGAACCGTAGAAGGGTACTGTATGGGGTAAACCCGGCTCATGGAAATATCTATGCCATGCCACCTACTACCTAACTTTAAGAGCTGCATATCTCAGCAACCAATGGACCGTTGAGTCAAATGTGGTATCAATCAATCGCTTTTTTGAACTGTCCTCTTTCAAATGAGTTATTTGGTTCATCATTTGCTGAAATAGCAAGTGAAATGAAGCTTAGGTGGCCGGATATACCCCACAGTACCCTACGTATTATCAAATACTATTCACGTCAAGACGCAAAACGTGCTAGCTCATAATGCGTATTACCTGAGCTCCATTATTCCAATAGACTTTGTATCCATTGTCCTGTTTCGGATTGTGAGAGGCCGTAATCATGATACCCGCATCACAACCTAGCGCTATCACGCCAAATGACTGAAAACAACGTCATAATAAAACAGTAGTACACAGACAGTAATGTACAACATGCAACGTGTGATATTACTACTTGAACTGAACTCATGAAATTCAGCACTACAATTTGCGCTGTACTTTACCACGTAGGGAGTGGGGCAAAGCTTTGAGAACAGATGCACCTTCACACCAGCCAACACGAACACATGAGCAGCTAACTGGGCAAACCTGCAACAAGACACGTGTGCTCAGTTGAATTTTCTGTAAACACCTAAGGTACCGTACTTTTGGGTGTATATCCCCCCCCCCATTGTATATCCCCCATTGGCAAAACATAAATTTTGCCCAGTGTATATCCCCCCTGGTGTATAACCCCCCATGTACTGGAAGGTACCTAGCCTACCTATGTAAGCTGGTCATAAGCTAACTATACCTACTCCTACACCAAGCTACTATGCCATGGGGCTATACACCCAAAAATACGGTATAACGTACGTACATACCTATGGCTGTGGTGTCTACCATCGAAGCCAATAACGACGCCTTTGTTGGAGAGGTTGGGACAGGTCTTGAGTAGATAGGCCAGCAATCCCTGGGTGGTCTGAATCACAACCAAATCGTTCATACGACAAAAGCCCGAGTCCATCTCAGCACGCATCCCTAATACACACACACACACACAGATCGGTTTTTTTTCAAATCTTCAAGTAGGTGGTAATAGTGGTTCAAAATTAGAACTCAATCGGTTCATTGGGTGGACACTGGAGATTATTTATAATCGATCACGTTGATAATTGGAGCCCGCAGGCTGATAATTCTTGTATACATGTGCACAGAACCAATATAGTCTGCCCTGCCCCACTGACTAAGAGTTCGCTACGGAATTCAAATCGTGTTGCGCAGCTCAGCACGTACATAATGTACCTATGACATAACGCCATACCTGCAGTTCCAAATGCCAATCTGCCTATCAGCCTTGCTCTGAGACCTATCACGTCCTTCTTTTCGCACCAAACTCGCTATCTTCTCCCTTGATTCTGGATTCTATAAAATTCACAACCAAACGTGACTGAGAAACAATAGGTAAAGGTCTGCCAAACACCTACAGTACCGTATTTACCGGTGCATAGCCCCATGGGGGTATGCAAAAATTGAGAGGTCCCATATGGGGGTATGCATAGGGGGGGTTATGCATTGGGGGGGGGGGGGTTATGCATGGGGCATTTTTTATGTTTTTGAGAGGGGGGCAGAGGCATATTTTTTAGGTCAAAAGCACGTGTTTTAGGGCATAATTGAGGTCAAAACACGGTTATTCTAGTACAATACACCCCCAAGCAGGCTTATAGGCATCTTAGCTTGGTGTGGGAGTGGCTATGGGTACTATATGACACGCTTACATAGGTCGCTTCAGGTACTGTACCGTACCGATGGGGGTATGCATAGGGGGGGGGGGGGGGGGGGGGTTATGCATTGGGAATTTTTTTATGTTTTGCCAATATGGGGGTATGCATTGGGGGGGGTTATGCATTGGGGGGGGGTTATGCACCGGTAAATACGGTACGTTCTGTTCCCACATACATATCTGACCAAGAGCTCCTACGCATAATTTACTTACACACATCATACCTGATCCCATTGCATCCACTGTTGCACTTTCTCGTCTATTTCCGCATCTCCAGTTGCTCCCAGCTCCTCCAATGAATGAGGCAAAGACACCATTATTAGAATACTTTTTCTTGCCTCCGCTGGTGCTGTTCCACTTCCACCCCTTCCTCTTCTTGTCGTCTTGTCCACAGACTTCTAGAGGTTACACGGACATAGCACTCTATTTTTATACTGAGCATTAGGTGGGAGTCCGTGCACATACATAACGTGTGGAACATCGGACAGCATTTACATTCCTGAACACAACGGCGCAAATCTGGCTTTTAACGAGCTTTGTTATGTATGTTGTCATACGAATAAATATCGCCGCCAATTTTATCCAGATTTTACATCAAGTCAAAGCTGTATACCTGAAGGGATGTTCCTTATCTCACATCCTACATAGTGCACTCACTGTGTATGGGATCATACAAAATTATTACCTCAGGTATGGCCCAGCCTCTGACGTAACGTCACTCTGATGGTGGGCAGACTCAGATCAATATTCTGATGCTGATGGTGGTGGTGATTTACTATGTTTTATACATACATACTGTGTGTGTGTTATAACCTACATGCATCATACATACAGTGCATACATATGCAAGTACTACTACTGGCCTGTCCAGTGGGCCACCTCTGATGCTGATGGTGGGGGCCCAGCCTTGGACCAAATCTGATGCAATTCTGAGCTGAGGGGGGGGGGGGTACCCATGTCTTGGCCAAAAACCACCTGAAATAATTTGTGTACAATCTCTATATGAATGAAGGAAAACAGCATGGAACAAGACCAATTTCACACATAAAAAATCACCAATCCAAAGTTATATTGAGAAGAACAATATAGTGCAAAATCGAAAGTTGGATGATCCACTGGACAGCTTTTTGACCTTCATCATTTCATGCTTGATTGTTCCTGAGCTAAGAAACATATGAAGAACATTTGTCAAGATTAATTATCAGTAAAGAGTATGATGCAGAAATCGTTTTCCTTTCTTCTCCAAAAAACCGCATCTTTTTTCTGTGGAGCATGCGCTGAGATATCTCACTCAGAAGATCCTCAGTTTTGATCTCCTGCGTGTTGAAAGATAGCCATTCCGTTCAGAATCTCACCCCTGGTGCTCGCACAAAAAAAATAAATTCGTGGACTCCTATGTCCGCCTAAGCTCTCTAGAAGTCCGTGTCTTGTCCTTGTCCGGTTCCGGTTGCTCTTCCACGGACTTCTCGAGAGCTTAGGCGGACAAAGGAGTCCACGACTTTGTTTTTTGTGTGCGGCCACTAGGGGGGATATCCAGAACGGAATAGCTATCTTTCAACACGAGGGAGCTCAAACTGGGGATCTTCTGAGTGAGATATCTCTGCACATGCTCCACAGAAAGAGATGCGGTTTTTTGGAAAGAAAGAAAAACGATTTCTGCATCATACTCCTAATTGATAATTGGTTTTGACAAATGTTCTTTGTATGCTTTTTAGCTCAGGAACAATAAGCGCAAACAAACAAAGGTCAAAAAGCTGTCCAGTGGATCATCCCAGTTGTGATTTTGTACCACTATATTTTTGGTGAATACCCCATGGGCTATACAAAATCAAGTGGTCTGATGGGGGTTATGCAGTGCTCGGTTTATTATGAGATCCTGTATGTGTTTTAGGGCATAATTGAGGTTCAAACAGGGTTATTCTAGTACAAGACATGATCAGCTAGGCTTATAGGCATAGTAACTTGGTGTAGGAGTAGCTATAGCTAGCCTATGACCAGCTTACATCGGTAAGTTAGGTACCCTACAGTACGTGGGCCATGGGGTTATACACCAGGGGGATATACTCAGCGGGATATACACCCAAAATATGGTATTCCTATTATCAATTACTGCTGTTTGCAATGATGATTTGTGATGTGTGTAACTGGTCCTTGTTCTATGCTGTTTTCCTTCATTCTCATACACAGTAAGTACACTGCATGGTGAGTAAGTGAGTGCACTATGTAGGATGTGAAAAAGTGGGCATCCGTTCAGGTATATAGCTTAGCCTTGATGTAAAATCTGGTAAAATTGAAGGAGATATTGTTTTCGAATGACAAGATACCTACCAAACCTAGTTGCATGCCAATTTTGTGCTATAGTACTCTGGAGTGTAAAAGCTGCCCTGTGTTCCACATGTTACGTATGTGCATGGACTTCCACCTGATGTCCAGTACCAAAATAGAGTGCTATGTCCGTGTACTTTCTAGATGTCTGTGGCTCTTCTTTTTGTGTTCGCAGGCTTGACCCATCCGAAAAGATGGACAGTTTTCTGTCATCAAAAATGCAAAACTCGCAAACTTACTGAAGCGAAAACAAGATGACAACGTAGTCATTGTGTTTTCTTTGTTTTCGCAACCAATACAATAGGGTTCTCGACGTTCGAATCGTAGCAAACTGCACATCTTTTCAGATGGGTCAATTCTTGATATTTGTCGTCGCTTACTGCTCGCTATTGTAGCATTATTATTACAAAACATAACTATAAAAGCAAATCCTGTATACTTTATAGACTCAGGATGAAATGGCCAAACGACTCATGGATGAAAATGGCCAAAGGCCAAAGTATCCAGTAATACGGCGAAACGCACCACCAAAATTTAATTTTTGACACCACTAACTTCAACATGCAATGGACATATTGTTGTCGACATCATGGACTGGGTGTTCTGAACCCTAAATCAGAGCCGTCACAGCTTTTTCTGCTTCCTGCTAACACAGTGCAGCTTGAGTAGTAATGTCCGCATCTTCACTGGTACTGGATGAGCCCAGCGGACTGAACCTATGATGCTGTGAATCGAGTCCACTACTAGCAACGGTGTCATCTGTAGACCACAAACTGGCCACATTCACAAGTTGAGGCTTCTCACTGCTGTTGGCTTTAGGAAACAGTAGACGACATCAGACAGGACAACTTACTCGTAAAATACCACACCGAGCATATTGCTCTTTCTATTGAAACATAAGAAGAACCGATGATACGGACGTCGAGTCGGTCCGACTAGAACGGAGTCAGTCCCGACTAGACTGCCACCTGCCAAGCAGTCTGACCGACCGCGTGAGGACTTTTACTCGCACCGAGTAGTATCTTCTCGGCCCTGGTTGATTGAGAGGTGCAAAATAGGCGCCCTCTCCAGGAAAACCGGCTAGCTGTCATGATCAAAAGGGGAAATTCCGAAATTGTGTGACGTGTGACTGAGGTCATCCGAGTGTGTAGTCAAATGGTTAAGGCGCTCGGCTGGAACTCGAGAGGTCCAGGGTTCGATTCCCGCACATTCGGCAAATTTTCCTTCTCGACTCGTCACTTTGCAAACGCGAGTTCACACGAGCTGTTACTTTCTCGTAATGAGCAAGGTGCGAGAAGGTGCGAGTTGGTCGCTGCTGCTGTACCGTTCAGATGAGAAGATGCTCCGTATGAGCAAAAGTACTCACACGGGAAGACTGGTTAGCAGACGCGAGTACAATCCGACCGTACTCGTCGGTTTCTCTGTTTCAGCACAAAAGATACAAATTTCTCTTATACGAGTACGTAATGTCCCCCGTCTGATGTCGTCTAGTAAATAGTTGGTGTCGTGCCTATCAGTTGGAGTAGGAGGAGCGTTATCCATCGATTTGGACCGTTTTCTCAAGGGAAGTTTAGCGGTAACGGCAGGTGGGGGAGGTTCAGGAGCATGAAGACACATTGGAGATGGGCCGCCTTCGCCTTATTTGGAGCTTGCTGTTGTTGGTTAGGGTTACAATTGGAGGCAGAAGCCCAACGGACCTCTGCCCAGAAGTTGTCAAATTGGAGCTATCCATCTTCGTTTTGCAGACCCGAGTTCGGCTAATCCCTTGCTTTGCTCACAGCCTACGGTGTGTAGTTTCTCTAATTTTAGTTCTTTTCCTCTCCATATTTTTGCATGGAAATTAAAAACGGCAAACTTGTTTCATTATCGTACTTTGTATGTATGTACCGTACCTGCACGAACACATACGTAATGTTAGGCTTTGGCGTCTAAAAGCCAAGGAACTCAGCCTGTTCTACCCCTGGTGGCAGATGGATGGCAATGCCTGGGTGCAGTGGATGAGATGATGAGTCGAATCTGTTTCTTCAGTTGGATGATACTGCGCAGAAAGTCGTCAGGATCATAGCGGATAATAGAACAACCCGCTCCTGGTGAAGATGCAGCCGGAAGCCATGAGGGTGTTTCCGAGAAAGAAGATCCGTCTCCACTATGGCGTGTTGCTCTTGGAACCCCTTCGCTCTTAAAGGGGAGATCTGGCGGGAAAGTTTGTATGGGGAGGCAAATTTCGAATTTCTAACATTTGAAAGCACCTACCTATCAAATTTCATCCTCTTTCATCTAATCCATGTTCTGGAGCCAATTTTGCCTATTTGAAGCAGGAAATTAGTTAGAATGCGGGAAATAGCCAAACAAAATGCTGCGAAATATCTATTTCTAACTGGTTCCCTCCCTGCATCACAGAGGCGAAATCACTCCAAAACATGGGGTTATTTATTAGTTAGATCAAAAGAGTGAAATTTACAAACGTACGGTACTATGGGGTAAACCCGACACGGGGGTAAACCCGGACGGACACCTATCTCAGCAACGCCAGTGGACCGATTGATACAAGTATTCTACCAATCGCTTCCTTGAACTCTCCTCTTTCAAATGAGCTACCATGTTCGTCCGGGTTTACCCCATAGTACCCTATGTATGTGCTTTCAAATTAAAAAATGTGACTCCTCCATTTTTACTAAGTTCCAGCCAGAATGCCCCCTTTTAAGATGACTGTGGGCAGCTTGAGCTCGCAGCTTGCGATGGCGCTTTTTGCTCAGCCGCCTCCGGCGGCTGAGCACTAGAAGTACTTTTCGGCTAACCACGTACGTAGCTCTTATAACACGTGAGTAAGTTCAACATGTGGCTGTGTTGAAGCTCATCATTGGTAATGATAGAGAATCCTGTACCATTTTTGACCTGTACCTTTTAGTACCTGAACGAACCTTTTACCTGTATAACACATCCGAGTGTCGAACCCCGCCTGGTGTGGTGGTGCGCGGTAACGCTGCCTCTGAGCCATGAGGCCGAAGCAAGTAGAATGGTGAAAACTCCCTTATGAAGGTGGTAGCGCGAGTTGGGCTTGAAAATTGTATACACTGAACCTGTATGTTCAGCTTAACCTGTACCTTCTCCTTTACCTGTACATTGCCCTTAACCTGTATGTATTGTCTTCTGTGGTATGTACCTGTACGTTGACCTGTAGGGTATGTTTAACCTGTATGTATGTGTTGGCACGTCCGTGCTTTGAACACGGGCTAGTGTAGTGCTGCGCGCAAGCGCTACCTCTGAGCTACGACGCTCAAGAAGGTAAAAGTGCTAAAACACCTATATATAGATTCGGTGCGCGCGGGGGTGGTACAGGTTAGCCAATGAGCGTTGAGGGGGCGTGGTTTACCTGTATGTGAGCTTGTGCGTACGTGTGTGAGGGCGAGTGCCTGCGTGTGTTGTGAAATGACGTCATGTTGCGTAAGCGCGCGGAGTTTGCGTGAGCAGTACAGGTTGCTGGCTGTTTCGTCATTGTGTGTTGTTTTGTTCGCAGAGTGAGGTCGTGTGCTTTTTGTGGTCTGGTAAGTATGTGATTTCGCAATCGTTGGTAATCTGTGTATTGTTTGCTTTGTTGGATGGTCCAGTTGTATTGTGGGTTTGATTGTTATGTAGTTTTAGTGGTCATTATCTGGACTGGTGGTTATCAAGTTTCAATTGTCAAGTGGATTCTGGTTCAATTTGTAAGAAATGTTTATTTTATTTGTTTAGTATGTGTTTTACTGAAATTGTTTGTTTTCCTTCTGACTGAGTTTTATTTATCTGTTGTTGTTTCTTTCGGGTTTTACTTTTTTTGCTTTATTACATTTATCTATATTTTTTTTTTTACTCAACACATCTAACAACGAATTGTTTTCACCCTTTGCTAATGATGAACCAATAAATGAAACAACCGAACCCCAGATAAAACAATACAAAACTCTTCATGTATTGTACCAATAGCAAAGGAAAACAAACAATTTCTGTTAAACACATACTAAACAAATAAAATAAACATTTCTTACAAATTGAACCACAGAATCCACCATTGACCAATTGAAACTTGATAACCACCAGCTTCCAGATAATGACCACTAAAACTACATAACAATCAAACCCACAATACAACTGGACCATCCAACAAAGCAAACAATACACAGATTACCAACGATTGTGAAATCACATACTTACCAGACCACAAAAAGCACACGACCTCACTCTGCGAACAAAACAACACACAATGACGAAACAGCCAGCAACCTGTACTGCTCACGCAAACTCAGCGCGCTTACGCAACATGACGTCATTTCACAACACACGCAGGCACTCGCCCTCACACACGTACGCACAAGCTCACATACAGGTAAACCACGCCCCCTCAACGCTCATTGGCTAACCTGTACCACCCCCGCGCGCACCGAATCTATATATAGGTGTTTTAGCACTTTTACCTTCTTGAGCGTCGTAGCTCAGAGGTAGCGCTTGCGCGCAGCACTACACTAGCCCGTGTTCAAAGCACGGACGTGCCAACACATACATACAGGTTAAACATACCCTACAGGTCAACGTACAGGTACATACCACAGAAGACAATACATACAGGTTAAGGGCAATGTACAGGTAAAGGAGAAGGTACAGGTTAAGCTGAACATACAGGTTCAGTGTATACAATTTTCAAGCCCAACTCGCGCTACCACCTTCATAAGGGAGTTTTCACCATTCTACTTGCTTCGGCCTCATGGCTCAGAGGCAGTGTTACCGCGCACCACCACACCAGGCGGGGTTCGACACTCGGATGTGTTATACAGGTAAAAGGTTCGTTCAGGTACTAAAAGGTACAGGTCAAAAATGGTACAGGATTCTCTATCATTACCAATGATGAGCTTCAACACAGCCACATGTTGAACTTACTCACGTGTTATAAGAGCTACGTACGTGGTTAGCCGAAAAGTACTTCTAGTGCTCAGCCGCCGGAGGCGGCTGAGCAAAAATACATTCTTGAACATTCATACGTACATAATTTAGTAGCTGAGGTGATGATGTCATGTAATGAGATCATCCTCACCATGGAAAACAGGCGGTTTCTATGGAGATTATTTCTCCAGAGGGTTTCTATCTTGACGAAGTTTGATGATCAACAAACAAGTTGGTTACTATTTTATAAACTGAAGCTTTATTGGTCACTATAGGTGCACGGCGTTGACATGAGCAGCAACTGATAACACTCGATGATAATGAAACAGAACAAATCGCGTGCGCGTGTGCAGCTGAGCGTTAGCTAATTAGCGTCAGCATACTGTATTGTATTGAAATACCTGCCCGAAAATAGATGAATTAGCCACGTGTAGGCCTACTATGTACTGTGTACATTGCCAAAACTTTCTTTGACAACTTCTTGTTTCTGTGGGCGAGAACGTAATATCAGTACAGTACAGTATTGTACAGTAGCTGCTGAAAGGAACACGATATGAGAATTATGGAGGACGCAGGTGCCGGAGCGTTTGTCTTCTTCTGCGGTTTCGTCTCTCATCGTCCACACAATCAGGAGATGATGCGCATTCTCAAGGAACTACTCAGCACCTTCTACATCGCCCGAAATCCAGTGGTGGAGCCAGGAGCTGCAGATTTTAGTGGCAAAGCAGCAACAGCAGCGTTAATACCGCGTCAGTTGATGGCAGAGGCGCAAGTTTGCGTCTTTTTTCTCAACGACCTCACGGCTGCCAGTCCTGCATGTCTGAGCGCCATCCGCAACGCTGCCGAGCTCAAGCTGCCCACAGTCATCTTAAAAGGGGGCATTCTGGCTGGAACTTAGTAAAAATGGAGGAGTCACATTTTTTAATTTGAAAGCACATACATAGGGTACTATGGGGTAAACCCGGACGAACATGGTAGCTCATTTGAAAGAGGAGAGTTCAAGGAAGCGATTGGTAGAATACTTGTATCAATCGGTCCACTGGCGTTGCTGAGATAGGTGTCCGTCCGGGTTTACCCCCGTGTCCGGGTTTACCCCATAGTACCGTACGTTTGTAAATTTCACTCTTTTGATCTAACTAATAAATAACCCCATGTTTTGGAGTCGATTTCGCCTCTGTGATGCAGGGAGGGAACCAGTTAGAAATGAGATATTTCGCAGCATTTTGTTTGGCTATTTCCCGCATTCTAACTAATTTCCTGCTTCAAATAGGCAAAATTGGCTCCAGAACATGGATTAGATCGAAAGAGGATGCAAATTTGCATAGGTAGGTGCTTTCAAATGTTAGAAATTCGAAATTTGCCTCCCCATACAAACTTTCCCGCCAGATCTCCCCTTTAAGAGCGAAGGGGTTCCAAGAGCAACACGCCAGTAGTGGAGACGGATCTTCTTTCTCGGAAACACCCTCATGGCTTCCGGCTGCATCTTCACCAGGAGCGGGTTGTTCCATTATCCGCTATGATCCTGACGACTTTCTGCGCAGTATCATCCAACTGAAGAAACAGATTCGACTCATCATCTCATCCACTGCACCCAGGCATTGCCATCCATCTGCCACCAGGGGTAGAACAGGCTGAGTTCCTTGGCTTTTAGACGCCAAAGCCTAACATTACGTACTGTGTTCGTGCAGGTACGGTACATACATACAAAGTACGATAATGAAACAAGTTTGCCGTTTTTACATTTCCATGCAAAAATATGGAGAGGAAAAGAACTAAAATTAGAGAAACTACACACCGTAGGCTGTGAGCAAAGCAAGGGATTCAGCCGAACTCGGGTCTGCAAAACGAAGATGGATAGCTCCAATTTGACAACTTCTGGGCAGAGGTCCGTTGGGCTTCTGCCTCCAATTGTAACCCTAACCAACAACAGCAAGCTCCAAATAAGGCGAAGGCGGCCCATCTCCAATGTGTCTTCATGCTCTGAACCTCCCCCACCTGCCGTTACCGCTAAACTTCCCTTGAGAAAACGGTCCAAATCGATGGATAACGCTTCTCCTACTGCAACTGAATGGCACGACACCAACTATTTACTAGACGACATCAGACGGGGGACAACTTACCGTACTCGTATAACGAGCAAATTTGTATCTTTTGTGCTGAAACAGAGAAACCGACGAGTACGGTCGGATTGTACTCGCGTCTGCTAACCAGTCTTCCCGTGTGAGTACTTTTGCTCATACGGAGCATCTTCTCATCTGAACGGTAGCGACCAACTCGCACCTTCTCGCACCTTGCTCATTACGAGAAAGTAACAGCTCGTGTGAACTCGCGTTTGCAAAGTGACGAGTCGAGAAGGAAAATTTGCCGAATGTGCGGGAATCGAACCCTGGACCTCTCGAGTTCCAGCCGAGCGCCTTAACCATTTGACTACACACTCGGATGACCTCAGTCACACGTCACACAATTTCGGAATTTCCCCTTTTGATCATGACAGCTAGCCGGTTTTCCTGGAGAGGGCGCCTATTTTGCACCTCTCAATCAACCAGGGCCGAGAAGATACTACTCGGTGCGAGTAAAAGTCCTCACGCGGTCGGTCAGACTGCTTGGCAGGTGGCAGTTCTAGTCGGGACTGACTCCGTTCTAGTCGGACCGACTCGACGTCCGTATCATCGGTTCTTCTTATGTTTCAATACGAAAGAGCAATATGCTCGGTGTCGGTATTTTACGAGTAAGTTGTCCTGTCTGATGTCGTCTACTGTTTCCTAAAGCCAACAGCAGTGAGAAGCCTCAACTTGTGAATGTGGCCAGTTTGTGGTCTACAGATGACACCGTTGCTAGTAGTGGACTCGATTCACAGCATCATAGGTTCAGTCCGCTGGGCTCATCCAGTACCAGTGAAGATGCGGACATTACTACTCAAGCTGCACTCGTGTTAGCAGGAAGCAGAAAAAGCTGTGACGGCTCTGATTTAGGGTTCAGAACACCCAGTCCATGATGTCGACAACAATATGTCCATTGCATGTTGAAGTTAGTGGTGTCAAAAATTAAATTTTGGTGGTGCGTTTCGCCGTATTACTGGATACTTTGGCCTTTGGCCATTTTCATCCATGAGTCGTTTGGCCATTTCATCCTGAGTCTATAAAGTATACAGGATTTGCTTTTATAGTTATGTTTTGTAATAATAATGCTACAATAGCGAGCAGTAAGCGACGACAAATATCAAGAATTGACCCATCTGAAAAGATGTGCAGTTTGCTACGATTCGAACGTCGAGAACCCTATTGTATTGGTTGCGAAAACAAAGAAAACACAATGACTACGTTGTCATCTTGTTTTCGCTTCAGTAAGTTTGCGAGTTTTGCATTTTTGATGACAGAAAACTGTCCATCTTTTCGGATGGGTCAAGCCTGCGAACACAAAAAGAAGAGCCACAGACATCTAGAAAGTACACGGACATAGCACTCTATTTTGGTACTGGACATCAGGTGGAAGTCCATGCACATACGTAACATGTGGAACACAGGGCAGCTTTTACACTCCAGAGTACTATAGCACAAAATTGGCATGCAACTAGGTTTGGTAGGTATCTTGTCATTCGAAAACAATATCTCCTTCAATTTTACCAGATTTTACATCAAGGCTAAGCTATATACCTGAACGGATGCCCACTTTTTCACATCCTACATAGTGCACTCACTTACTCACCATGCAGTGTACTTACTGTGTATGAGAATGAAGGAAAACAGCATAGAACAAGGACCAGTTACACACATCACAAATCATCATTGCAAACAGCAGTAATTGATAATAGGAATACCATATTTTGGGTGTATATCCCGCTGAGTATATCCCCCTGGTGTATAACCCCATGGCCCACGTACTGTAGGGTACCTAACTTACCGATGTAAGCTGGTCATAGGCTAGCTATAGCTACTCCTACACCAAGTTACTATGCCTATAAGCCTAGCTGATCATGTCTTGTACTAGAATAACCCTGTTTGAACCTCAATTATGCCCTAAAACACATACAGGATCTCATAATAAACCGAACACTGCATAACCCCATCAGACCACTTGATTTTGTATAGCCCATGGGGTATTCACCAAAAATATAGTGGTACAAAATCACAACTGGGATGATCCACTGGACAGCTTTTTGACCTTCGTTTGTTTGCGCTTCATCGTTCCTGAGCTAAAAAGCATACAAAGAACATTTGTCAAGACCAATTATCAGTGAGGAGTATGATGCAGAAATCGTTTTTCTTTCTTCTCCAAAAAACCGCATCTCTTTCTGTGGAGCATGTGCAGAGATATCTCACTCAGAAGATCCCCAGTTTGAACTCCCGCGTGTTGAAAGATAGCCATTCCGTTCTGGATATCACACCTAGTGTCCGCACAAAAAAAACAAATTCGTGGACTCCTTTGTCCGCCTAAGCTCTCTAGAAGTCCGTGGAAGAGCAACCGGAACCGGACAAGGACAAGACACGGACTTCTAGAGAGCTTAGGCGGACATAGGAGTCCACGAATTTATTTTTTTTGTGCGAGCACCAGGGGTGAGATTCTGAACGGAATGGCTATCTTTCAACACGCAGGAGATCAAAACTGAGGATCTTCTGAGTGAGATATCTCAGCGCATGCTCCACAGAAAAAGATGCGGTTTTTTGGAGAAGAAAGGAAAACGATTTCTGCATCATACTCTTTACTGATAATTAATCTTGACAAATGTTCTTCATATGTTTCTTAGCTCAGGAACAATCAAGCATGAAATGATGAAGGTCAAAAAGCTGTCCAGTGGATCATCCAACTTTCGATTTTGCACTATATTGTTCTTCTCAATATAACTTTGGATTGGTGATTTTTTATGTGTGAAATTGGTCTTGTTCCATGCTGTTTTCCTTCATTCATATAGAGATTGTACACAAATTATTTCAGGTGGTTTTTGGCCAAGATCGATGGGTACCCCCCCCCCCCCTCCCAGACCATCAGAATTGCATCAGATTTGGTCCAAAGGCTGGACCCCCACCATCAGCATCAGAGGTGGCCCACTGGACAGGCCAGTAGTCAGTACTTGCATATGTATGCACTGTATGTATGAATGCATGTAGGTGTGATACACACACACACAGTATGTATGGTACAGTACAAACATAGTAAATACACCACCACCATCAGCATCAGAATATTGATCTGAGTGCTGCCCACCATCAGAGTGACGTTACGTCAGAGGCTGGGCCATACCTGAGGTAATAATTTGTGTATGATCCCATACACAGTGAGTGCACTATGTAGGATGTGAGATAAGGAACATCCCTTCAGGTATACAGCTTTGACTTGATGTAAAATCTGGATAAAATTGGCGGCGATATTTATTCGTATGACAACATACATAACAAAGCTCGTTAAAAGCCAGATTTGCGCCGTTGTGTTCAGGAATGTAAATGCTGTCCGATGTTCCACACGTTATGTATGTGCACGGACTCCCACCTAATGCTCAGTATAAAAATAGAGTGCTATGTCCGTGTAACCTCTAGAAGTCTGTGGACAAGACGACAAGAAGAGGAAGGGGTGGAAGTGGAACAGCACCAGCGGAGGCAAGAAAAAGTATTCTAATAATGGTGTCTTTGCCTCATTCATTGGAGGAGCTGGGAGGAACTGGAGATGCGGAAATAGACGAGAAAGTGCACCAGTGGATGCAATGGGATCAGGTATGATGTGTGTAAGTAAATTATGCGTAGGAGCTCTTGGTCAGATATGTATGTGGGAAGAGAACGTGCCGTATTTACCGGTGCATAACCCCCCCCCCCCCAATGCATAACCCCCAATGCATTCCCCCATATTGGCAAAACATAAAAAAATTCCCAATGCATAACCCCCCCCCCCCCCCCCCCCCTATGCATACCCCCATATGTACAGTACAGTACCTGAACCTACCTATGTAAGCTGGGCATATAGTACCCATAGCCACTCCCATACCAAGCTAAGATGCCTATAAGCCTGCTTGGGGGTGTATTGTACTAGAATAACCGTGTTTTGACCTCAATTATGCCCTAAAACACGTGCTTTTGACCTAAAAAATATGCCTCTGCCCACCTCTCAAAAACATAAAAAATGCCCCATGCATAACCCCCCCCCCCCCCCCCCAATGCATAACCCCCCCCCCCCCCTCCTATGCATACCCCCATATGGGACCTCTCAATTTTTGCATACCCCCATGGGGCTATGCACCGGTAAATACGGTACTGTAGGTGTTTGGCAGACCTTTACATATTGTTTCTCAGTCACGTTTGGTTGTGAATTTTATAGAATCCAGAATCAAGGGAGAAGATAGCGAGTTTGGTGCGAAAGAAGGACGTGATAGGTCTCAGAGCAAGGCTGATAGGCAGATTGGCATTTGGAACTGCAGGTATGGCGTTATGTACATAGGTACATTATGTACGTGCTGAGCTGCGCAACACGATTTGAATTCCGTAGCGAACTCTTAGTCAGTGGGGCAGGGCAGACTATATTGGTTCTGTGCACATGTATACAAGAATTATCAGCCTGCGGGCTCCAATTATCAACGTGATCGATTATAAATAATCTCCAGTGTCCACCCAATGAACCGATTGAGTTCTAATTTTGAACCACTATTACCACCTACTTGAAGATTTGAAAAAAAACCGATCTGTGTGTGTGTGTGTGTATTAGGGATGCGTGCTGAGATGGACTCGGGCTTTTGTCGTATGAACGATTTGGTTGTGATTCAGACCACCCAGGGATTGCTGGCCTATCTACTCAAGACCTGTCCCAACCTCTCCAACAAAGGCGTCGTTATTGGCTTCGATGGTAGACACCACAGCCATAGGTATGTACGTACGTTATACCGTATTTTTGGGTGTATAGCCCCATGGCATAGTAGCTTGGTGTAGGAGTAGGTATAGTTAGCTTATGACCAGCTTACATAGGTAGGCTAGGTACCTTCCAGTACATGGGGGGTTATACACCAGGGGGGATATACACTGGGCAAAATTTATGTTTTGCCAATGGGGGATATACAATGGGGGGGGATATACACCCAAAAGTACGGTACCTTAGGTGTTTACAGAAAATTCAACTGAGCACACGTGTCTTGTTGCAGGTTTGCCCAGTTAGCTGCTCATGTGTTCGTGTTGGCTGGTGTGAAGGTGCATCTGTTCTCAAAGCTTTGCCCCACTCCCTACGTGGTAAAGTACAGCGCAAATTGTAGTGCTGAATTTCATGAGTTCAGTTCAAGTAGTAATATCACACGTTGCATGTTGTACATTACTGTCTGTGTACTACTGTTTTATTATGACGTTGTTTTCAGTCATTTGGCGTGATAGCGCTAGGTTGTGATGCGGGTATCATGATTACGGCCTCTCACAATCCGAAACAGGACAATGGATACAAAGTCTATTGGAATAATGGAGCTCAGGTAATACGCATTATGAGCTAGCACGTTTTGCGTCTTGACGTGAATAGTATTTGATAATACGTAGGGTACTGTGGGGTATATCCGGCCACCTAAGCTTCATTTCACTTGCTATTTCAGCAAATGATGAACCAAATAACTCATTTGAAAGAGGACAGTTCAAAAAAGCGATTGATTGATACCACATTTGACTCAACG
Source organism: Epsilonema sp. ZAB3_2 (assembly GCA_030247985.1). NCBI lineage: Eukaryota > Metazoa > Nematoda > Chromadorea > Desmodorida > Epsilonematidae > Epsilonema > Epsilonema sp. ZAB3_2. The sequence goes on from JASAMW010003456.1 coordinate 21,790, forward strand.
GTCCATTGGTTGCTGAGATATGCAGCTCTTAAAGTTAGGTAGTAGGTGGCATGGCATAGATATTTCCATGAGCCGGGTTTACCCCATACAGTACCCTTCTACGGTTCATAGATTGTGCAGCTGTGTACCTATTTATCTAGATTTTGTCACCTCATGACACTGGGATATGTGAGGAAGCCCTGCGTCACTTGGCACCAGCTGAAGGCGTGTGGCAGTGTGAATGCCTGGCGCAGTCTTCCCTCTGCTCAGACCCTTATGATGATGTGACTAGGCTATATCAGGAAGATGCGCTCAAATTCTGTTTCTACCGGTAAATACGTATGTACTATATAGGTGATGATGAGAAATGAAGAATGAGGGAGCTTGGAAGACGGAGTTGGTGTGTAGTCAAATGGTTAAGGCGCTGGCCTGGAACGCGAGAGGTCCAGGGTTCGATTCCCTGCTTGCACATCTGGCAAATTTTCCTTCTCGGTTTTTTGATATTGTACTGTACTTGCTTGCTGGAGTCCATTTAGCAGGTGAAAAACGCAACATAGGACAATAGGTGTATGTGTATGTAGGGTAGCGTGGGGGAATTTCGCCCATCACGCGATAAAATCGGCCCATCCATCCTGCGGTGATTTTACATGTTACTCCCCCCACTCGTTCAAAACATGGCTCTCCGAAAATGTGTCTCGCGGGACACTTGGTTATTGCCTCTGTTTCTTTGATACTATTCCTAGCCATTGATAGTAAACAATCTTGGATTGGTGGAGGTAAAACCGCTAGGGTAGACAAATTTTTCCCGCAGGGGCAGAATTGCCCCAGGCTACCCTGCGTACATGCATACGTGTGTGTTATGTTTAAGGGCATTAAATGCTGCTTCTCCGCTCAAGTTCACGTACACTCCGTTTCATGGTGTCGGCTTTTACTTTACTCCTGCAATTATTCAGGCCTTTGGCTTCCAACCTAACTCTCTAGTCATGGTGCAGGAACAGGTACGTAAGTATGGCCTACTAATTAGCTATTTTAATTAGCTTCTTGCTTTGAGTACAGTGTATATGAACAGGTCCACGTATTGAATTGCATCCTTTGTATAATTGTGTGTTTGCAGATATACCCGGATCCCGAATTTCCCACAGTGAAGAATCCAAATCCTGAGGAAGGACTGGATGTTCTGGTACGCAGAATTAGCTCAGTGTTAGCTGAACTGTATTGTATAGTTAGCCATTCTTGTTTAAAGAGGGCCTCGCACAAAAAAAGTTGTTGTCGCGAAATAAAAAATAAATAGTCCGAATATATGCAATTTTTAATGACAAATTTAAAAATAAAAAGAAAATTTTAAAAATTCCTTAACAGTCGGTTTTTACACGCATTTGAAGGGTTTGGAGGCCCCTTAGACCTTAAAAACGTCCGATATGTAACTTCTTAACCCCACTATCAGATTCCCCATTAAATTTGCTACAAAACCATTCCTGTGTTCTTCATCAGAGATGGGTCACTATGTCATGTGGCAAAAAAACTGACTGCAAGTCCAGCTTTTTCTCGTACAATCAGTATAAGCTGATGTTCTGGAACAGTAGCCAAAAGGGCAAACCTGTGGTTGCTTTTTGACTGCTTTGATGTATACGTGGTCCACCTCTTTGGGAAAAAGAAGTACGGTTTTGTAGCAAATTTAATGGGGAATCTGATAGTGGGGTTAAGAAGTTAAGTCAGGCGTTTCTTAAGGTCTAAGGGGCCTCCGAACTTTTCAAATGCGTGTAAAAATCAACTGTTAAGGAATT
>JASAMW010003458.1:0-17630 GCA_030247985.1 Epsilonema sp. ZAB3_2
TAAGAGACGTTTTTCTGTAAGGATTGAGAGTAGCCCTGTAGTATAGGCGGAAGGGGGGTACTTTTTGTGAATCGAGATAATATGCCTATCGGATTCCCCATCAAAAACTGCATATGTTGATGAAGTTTTTTAGTAAAAAATTTGTTCAGACATCATCGAGATATTGATGGGTCAAGGTGGGCAGGTCGCATTTTTGCCGTTTTCAACGTTTTTAGCCATATTTCAGCAACCGCAGGGCTTAGAGGGCTACAATTTGGCATGCGGAAAGATCCCATAAGGACCCAAGTCTGGACCAATTTTGAGCCCAATCGGCCACCTGTGTGGCGAGATATAGCGTCACAAAGTGCATTTCTGTATATTTTGCACCTGTTGCAAATTTAGTTTTTTGAATACCACGGCGCGAATACATGCCCTGCACGGGGTAAAATTTTGACAGCAATTAAAGAAGGCTAGGCCTAAAATCTTTCGTACTACCGCAAAAAATCTCTATAATTGGAATTGGGACTACAGTCCTCTCGAATAGTAAAAAATACAGCAAAAAATTTTCCCGCCTTTTTTATTTTTTTAAGATAAATGAGCAATACCACTGAAACTTTTTCCTCGTAAGTAGCCTATCTTATGTAGAATTTGATGTAGATTTCAAAAATAAAATTGTTTTTCCCAAAAAATTTAACCCTTACCCAAAATTCACAAAAATATACTACTTTTGCAAAATTATATGCTAGGGGTTAAATTTTTTGGGAAAATCAATTTTATTTTTGAAATCTACATCAAATTCTACATAAGATAGGCTACTTACGAGGAAAAAGTTTCAGTGGTATTGCTCATTTATCTTGAAAAATAAAAAAGGCGGGAAAATTTTTGCTGTATTTTTCACTATTTGAGAGGACTGTAGTCCCAATTCCAATTATAGAGATTTTTTGCGGTAGTACTAAAGTTTTTAGGCCTAACCCTTCTCTACTTGCTGTCAAAATTTTACCCCGTGCAGGGCATGTATTCGTGCCATGGTATTCAAAAAACTAAATTTGCAACAGGTACAAAATATACAGAAATGCACTTTGTGACGCTATATCTCGCCACACAGGTGGCCGATTGGGCTCAAAATTGGTCCAGACTTGGGTCCCTAGGGGATGTATGTGTGTACCAAATTGTAGCCCTCTAAGCCCTTCGGTTGCTGAAATATAGCTAAAAACGTTGAAAAACGGCAAAAATGCGACCTGCCCACCTTTACCCATGAATATCTCGATGATGCCTGAACAAATTTTTTCCTAAAACTTCATCTACATATGCAGTTTTTGATGGGGAATCCGATAGGCATATTATCTCGATTTACAAAAAGTACCCCCCTTCCACGTACTATGCAACCTCTACAGAAAACCTTTCTTAAATTGTGCCACCTGAGAGAACCTGCCCTTTCTTTCACAAGTTCAGCCGTTCATTGACGCATGTTGATTCTACTTCTTCTTTCGCCTACTTATAACATGACATGTGCGGAGATTAGCACGTTTATAGGCTACATGTACATACGTACGTATTGTGTTAAATAAAACTTTATAACATTTTCGTTGTTCGCTCGCTACGAGCTCTGAACGAAAGCGAAAACATATTTTCATCTTTGACGTCTTTCGACCTTTATTAGTTTCTACGTATGGGCTGTCAAGATGAGGAAGCCACGAAATCAGCAAGAATTGATAGATAAAAAAGTGGTGAACATTCTTTCTTGCTTGTTCTTTTGTTTTCTGTTATGAATTGAGCGAAAAGTGGATAAAACCTACTTCAGGGTATCTCACATAGACCTCCCTAAAAACGATCCATCCAGCCTTATAACTTTCCTATGCACTGAGCGTCATCTTTTGCTCAGCATGGTCAAGCAGCTCATCCAACATGAAAATATTGCGGAACAACCATGGTTGAACGTCATCATAGTCCAGAACACAACGGATTCAAAAATTCGGGCGATTTACCGCCCATAACAGCCTTCAAATGGGCTGTTGAGGTCAATAGTGGCACCACTGATTGCAAAATGTTGAAAAACGTGGTCGCAAGTTCGTAATTTCATCCCTATCTGGCCTATCTGGCTCAAATTTTACCATTAAGTAGGCCTATGCTATATTCTTGGGTTTCTGAGGACAAATTTCAGCTTGATATCTACCACTGGTGGGCAAGTAAAAATTTCGGGTACTCGTACTCGAGTACTCAGCAGTTTTTTCACGCGAGTAAATTTACTCATTACTCACCCAGTCCTACTTTACCCACCTAGTTTTACTCGGTACTCACAGTTGAGCGAGTAAATTTACCCAGTTTTGAAATTTTACTCGAGTAAAGTTTTCGAATTTTTCGGACTAATTTGGCATTTTTGGCATTATTCATCCAGTTTTACTCGAGTAAATTACTCGAGTAACAATTATGTGATCAGGATATCTGTGTTTGCACAAATTTTCTTACTGTAATTCGCATGTGACAAAACAAAACACGTAACAAAACACGATTAACACAAAAGAAAGAAGTTGTTGCAAGCTAATTTTGCCATGGATATCTCCTCCAATGAGGAGAAAAGTTGGAAAACGACTTCTCTTTTTTACTCGAGTACTCGGGAAACTTTGGACAACTTTACTCGAGTAAGGTCCCAGCCGAGTAAAGTTTACACGTTTTTACTCAGGTATCAAAACTGCCGAGTAAATTTACTCGATTTTACTCGGTTTGGCTGAAAGCCGGGTGCCCACCAGTGATATCTACTACATATAATACGGAAGTTATCAGGCTGGATCATTAGGGAGGTCTACGTGAGACACCCTGTATTATGCAAAAAGCGTTCAAAGATCGCTATGGATGGAAAAAGGTCCTGGGAAGCCGCTGATATTATCATATCATTTTTTGGTTTCTTTCTACTACGTACGACTGTTCGACTTTTGTGAACGGGGCCAAAAATATCATCAGCTTATGTATGTGCCCATTTTTCCATTTTAATAAGCATGTCCAAATATGCATATTTTGTTCTGACAGAAAATTTCCTCGGTCTCATCTTATACAGACGTAAGTAAGTACCTTCTTTACGCGAACGCATTCGTTAGATTTCACACACGGCTACGCTCCTTATTTATTCATGATGAAGGAAACTGATAATAACAGCCTTCGCTGTAAGCTCGAATAGAGCAGCAGCCAGCAGGATGTTACGTTCAAAGAATTGCTTGTTGCCTGGATACAGTAGCCTACTAGTATTACTGAACTTTCCTGAACTCGCCTACATACGTACTTTAAAGTCGAGACTCATGCTGCTGTCTTGTCGTCAAAACTACTGTATTTCAAATACAGTACGTATGTTGTATATCACTCTGCGTATGTGCTACTTTATGTGGGCTCTAGTATTAGCTACTCAGCTCACTCGCTGAAAAACAATAGTAAGCTTTACTGCACTGTATGGTAAAAGGGTAAGATATTAGTACGGCAGTAATTTATCAGCCTTTTAGTGTCAGGTAGGCGTATATTTTTTAATCACCGCACAGCCTACCGACTATACAACCTTTTGTTTTGTACCTACTTGATGATAATTATTATTCGTTAAGATGCAGCGCTCAACAATAATCGCGACCTTCCTGTTTTATGCCCTTGAAGTTGTTTTTCTGCTTGTGTCAAGCTTTGACGAACTATGTACTATTGTGATTGTTTTTTGTCCGCTGTGACTTTACGACGTATGCACGGCTTGATCCTGTTTATGCGGTAGGTATGTAATGTAGGTACTATCAAGATTTTTGGTACTGTACTATGCACTATGTATTATTCACATGAAAGCGACTTGTGGGTGGGTGGGTGGGTGGGTAAGGGAGAGAGCAGCAGTGTCCCAAACACACCAAAATCCTGTTAGGCGGTCACTTTGCAACATGTACCCGAATATGCAAAAACGCTCTTTGTTCCGATTTCTTCCAGTTTCGTGCCCATTTTATTTCTTTGGTCTACACTCTCGAACAAAATAGATTAGTAGCCTTTTGCGTCACAGATTTATGATTTGTGTTTTCATGAACAACTGAGGGTACTGTACCGGCACGTTGTTCGCATTCGCGGCATGATGTACAATGGGGGGAACAAAAGTTCGAAAAGCGGGTGATGATCACTATCACATGATCGGATATTGAGTGCCTGCCCGAAATGAAAAGGTGAAGGTGAAAGTGAGCAGCAGGTGTCAACCTTGGTACATAGTAATGGCGCATGTGTACATACGTACGCGCATATTAAACTCCACACGTTAGCTGGAGAAGGGATAAACTGGTTTCAACTTGCATCGATGTTTTCGACAAAATAAGTATTGTAGGTAGAGTTCGTTCGAAACAACAGTTAGTTTCATCCCTGAAAAGTTTCATACCAGTCCACATACGTTGCCTTGTTGCCTGTATACCGACGTACGTGCAAGTGCAAAGTAGAAAAGGGCTTTTGCTTTTTAGGGAAAATTGCCTTTTGTCAATTATATTGTTCTTCAATTGGGCGAAATGAGTTTGTTGGCCTAGCACCTGTCTTAATTTTTGATTATCTCTCTTTTCTATTTAGTGCGACTATGTACAGTACATAGGCCTATGTAGTTGCCCTTTACCGACCATAGCTGAATCACATTAATACAGAAACGGCGTCTCATGCAGAAACAGCGTCTCTCATGTACAATACGTCCCAATACATAGTTTGTGGTACCTATAGGTAGGTACCAAACCGTTTTTGCGATTGTCGCACTTTTTTGCTGAACCGTATTCAGCGAATACGGTTGGGTGAAAAAGTGGGAAGAAATTGTCGCACTTTTTGCTCAACGGTTCAAAAAACAAATGAAAATGGTAGGTACGGTTTACAAATGGAATTCGAATACGTCGGTCGGTGTCCGTTAATGGCTCATTTGAAAGAGGAGAGTTCGAGGAATCGATTGATATCAATTTATTTCAATCGGTCCAATGGTTGCTGAGATATGTAGCCCTGAAAAGTAAAGTTTGAACCGTATTCAAAAAAAGTGCGACAATTTTTTCCGCACTTTTTGCCCAACCGTATTCGCTGAATACGGTTGAGCAAAAAAGTGCGACAATTTTTTTCGCAGAATTTCACCCAACCGTATTCGCTGAATACGGTTCAATCAACTTCTCAAAAAATGTATTGGGCTATATAGCCGCATGCATTGATGTTCGTTCGTATATTGTAGATGGTCTGTCGAAGAAGAAACCTAATCCTACAGCCGACCTCTTCCTCGGTACTGTCGAACAAGCACCCATGTCAAACTGTAGTACTACTGCGTTGACGGAAGCTACCAGAAGTGGCTTCCTGCCCGCGAATTCCTCAATCGTCGCTGGAACCTCAAGTTTCTGGATTCACCCGATTGCTGCTCCGTCCAATAATTCACTGGTGGCGGCGGGAGCTCTATCGCCGCTCGGCACCGCTGGTTCACATTCGACGTTATCCACGACAATTTCTACGAGCAGTAGAGCCAGCAGTCGAAGCAGCGAAGCCAGCGCTCCCTCTACCGTCGCTGACTTTGGTGCCGCGGCGGCCTTAACGCGACAGCCGGTGATCGTTAAGAACTACTCTCTGGCTCTGGAGAAGCTGGAGCACATCGCTATGGATCTGGCTCAGAAACAGGCCTCGAAACTTCAGGCCGCTTCCGCCTTCTTCGCGGCCCAGCCGGCGCCGGGTTTAATCGCTCTGTCCACCCTGCGCGCACATCCCTTCATTGACGGTGAGCACGGTATTATGGCGCGTTCACCAGACGTCCAACTCATACAGGGTATCTCGGGCTCCTTTATTTCCTTTAAAGTGCTTTGATTTGAGCACCCGACTGTAAAGTGCTTTAAAAGTGCTTTATTTTAGCTGAGGGTGCTTTGAAAAAAATTTTGACGGAGGCAGCAGCGTTTTCTGGCGTTTCTGAGATCATTTTTCGCCTTCGGCGAATCTTTCACCCAGTTCTCATGATTTCACAGTAGCCCAACGCACGCTGGCACACATTGCATGGTAAAATTTATTACCAGGCGCTGGCAAGGTAAAGATTGCCTGTGCGTGCACCTACGTACGGTACATAAATTTACTTGTGGATTTTCTATGTAGGCCTATGTATGCACGTACGTACTTGTGTGTGCCGTGTAGGCCTACAAGATTGGATACGTACAGTATGTTGTATGTACTGTATGTATACCCTATACTATGTACACAAAACCAGCGCCAAATGTTCTGCTGGGCAAAATACAGTACTGGTAGTAGGCCGGCCATCCATAAGCTGGGAAGTATGAGGCATGAAAGCCTTTAGGCATGCTCCAAGGTACTACTACTGGTACTACTCTTAGCAAGGTATCAGCTGATAAATGTCCTCAGTTTTCATCAATTTTGGGTGCTTTAAAATTTTTCTGGGTGCTTTGAAAAATTTTGGTCCTTTCCCGAGATACCCTGCTCATACATCCGTCCGTTCGTCAACCCATATGTGTTGACGAATGGACGGATGGCAGAACTCTATGAGTTGACGACGGACGTACACGGACGTCTGGTGAACGCGCCATTAAAGTTGATTTGTTGTCCTTTGGGTCTGCAGTAGTACATACGTGGTACGTATTTGGTACGATGTACAGGGTGTTTCACGTAAGCTGTCACCTCTAAAATGCTTATAACTTCTGAACCAATGGACGAATTTCGACCAAATTTTTTTAATAGAAACTTTAACACATGCCTGACAAGCGTGCAAAATTTCATTGGTGGGTCTTAACCACGAAGGGAATGATGAAGCCTCAATCATTGGGTGTCAAAATCGGCAGTGATGAGAAAAGCGCTCGATTTTGAAGTCCATACAGAAGGAAGTATGCTTTTCCGCTCCATTCAAGCATCCATTCGGCCTTCTTCAGCATACAATGCGAAAACATAAAGGGAAAATTGCCGCCATCCCTATGAACATGCTTGAAAAAGGTCTTTTCCAGGGTTTTGAAGACGGCTGCACAAGTGCAGGAGAACGAAAACGGGCACATCAAAAAATAGGACCTGAAAAGGCGTTGCTTGTTTTCTCATTAATAGTGCATATACGTTGATGAAATTTTGCATGCTTGTCAGGCATGTGTTCAAGTTTCTATTAAAAAAAATTTGGTCGAAATTCGTCCATTGGTTCAGAAATTATAAGCATTTTAGAGGTGACAGCTTACGTGAAACACCCGGTACATTGGTACACATCTGTGACGTGCCGCGTTCCGTATGGCGATAGCCGGGCCCCGAAAAGGGGGGAGAGATATAGGACCGAACGGGAATCGAACCCGTTACCCTTGGACACAGCTGCGGACTTAGGCAACCCCACCAGGGACCGGTCCGGGGACTTTTGGCTAAACTCGCCTTACATACCTAGAACTAGTTTACGCTACAGGCCTCGGACGCTATTGCCATACGTACGCAGTATGTACCAATACAGTGCGATGTATTCGACGAGCAAAATGGTACTTTTGTGTATGGTTATGTTAGTGCGCTACACACGGAGCGAGTAAACTCACGGGGAATTCCCCTTACGTATGCGATGAAGCATAGGGAGACCAGTGAATTCACCGTGAGTTTGAAACTCACCGTCGTGTGAACACGTGAGAAAAATTGTTCGCTTGGGAGCAAGTGAGAATGCTTACACAAAAAATAAAACTCGAAGTTTAACTCACCGTCGAATTCACCGTGAGTTTACTCACCACGTGTGTAGCCCACTATTGATTCGTTTCGCTGTTGCTTTCCTGTTCCTGTTTTTGCTTGGTTCTACTTTGCTTTTGCTTTTTTTCTCCTCATTCTACGGTAACTTCGTCAAATCTGTGCCAGGCCGCGAGTGTCACTGCAGGACTATAATAACACTAAATACTATTATATTGCTTTTCCAGTTCTGGGCTAGCTACTCAGATTTGAATTAGTATTTTGTTTACCTGCCCTGGTTGGCACGTAACAAACAAGCAATTATGGTGACGCGAGATGGTGACAAGCCGATCGTTTTGTGGTTACATTGTTTTCTTGTCTAAGCTACACCTAATCCTACAACCCCTAGGTTACATGGACATGACATATGAATATGTAATTAGTTTTGTGATTGCAGCTGGCATAAGTCCGACTCTGGTGCGAGACGGCATCCGTTTACGCCACGTGGCTCGCTATTTATCCGACGGTGCGTCGGGTCTTCGAGAACGGGTAGAGAAAAAGGCGCAGGGTAACCAGTTCCTTCTGGAACGATACGAAGCTTATGAGGCCGCCGTCATCGACTTCTTCAACAGGTCAGAACATAAGACACCATGTATGAACTAGCTGACCTACACTGTGCTGTGCACTGTAATTCCTTGTACACACACACACGTACACTATGCATAACCCCATTATTATAAGCCTCATTATAATAAGCCTCCTCATTATAATAAGCCCTTCTTCCATTAGACATAACCCCATTATGGGCAGAACGTAGACTCGTGCCTCATTCCATAAGCCCGCCCCCACGCACTAGACACCGTAAGCTAGGTCAGCTAGGATTGCCCCGCTGGATTGAGATGAGATGGAGACCTCTGTCTTTTTTCATAGGCCCGGTGCTTGCATAGTGTAGTTACCGGTGCGGTAAGTCGATGCACGGTAACGCAAACCGGTGGCTTAAAGGCAAGGGGTCCCCTACACCGACTTTCGAATTTAAAGGTCAAACCAATTTTATCATAAACTACATTTTTAACCGAGTCTTTTGCAAAAAACCGCTTTTCAAAATTCCTATCCGTTCATGAGTTATTCAAAGATAAAAATCGATAAATTTCAGTATTGAAGCGGTCCTCGGGAACCACTACGGTAGTTAACTACGTAGTTAACTACCGTAGTGGTTCCCAAATCCGTCTTCAGTACTGAACTTGACTGAACTTTGCACACCGACAACTCGTGAACGGATAGGAATTTTGAAAAGCGGCTTTTTGCAAAAGACTCGGTTAAAAATGTAGTTTATGATAAAATTGGTTTGAACTTTAAATCCGAAAGTCGGTGTAGGGGACCCCTTGCCTGTAAGTTGTTTACCGTTTGTCTGACCCAAGATGACATTTCTGTATTACCGTATTTACCGGTGCATAGCCCCATGGGGGTATGCAAAAATTGAGAGGTCCCATATGGGGGTATGCATAGGGGGGGGTTATGCATTGGGGGGGGGTTATGCATGGGGCATTTTTTATGTTTTTGAGAGGTGCGCAGAGGCATATTTTTTAGGTCAAAAGCACGTGTTTTAGGGCATAATTGAGGTCAAAACAGGGTTATTCTAGTACAATACACCCCCAAGCAGGCTTATAGGCATCTTAGCTTGGTGTGGGAGTGGCTATGGGTACTATACGACCAGCTTACATAGGTAGGTTCAGGTACTGTACAGTACATATGGGGGTATGCATAGGGGGGGGGTTATGCATTGGGCATTTTTTATGTTTTGCCTATTGGGGGGTATGCAGTGGGGGGTTATGCCTTGCGGGGGGGGGGGTAGCTACCGGGAAATACGGTATGCTTTGTCACACAGTACACACGTACCGCACATCATTTGCGTCACATGATTTCCGACCCGTTAATTCGGCATGACGACGATGACAAACGAAGACGGGTTAGTATTACAGTACGCATGTACTAATGTACATACTTACGTTACGTACATTAGATTATGTAGCAGGGAACAAAGAGGAACTGAGCTGTAGTAGCTATAGATAGAACAGATAAGACAGTGTTGAGCTGTAGATATAGATAGGCCTAGCTGAAGGATTTGAAGACCACCTCTGAAGAATTTGGCTTGATAGCGTCATCTTTGTAAATTATCAAGTCAAATGATCACTCAAAGGCGTTTGTTACGTCATATCGGGGCGGTATGACCGTGACATAATCTAGGTACCTATCCCGCGGCCATGAAAATGTTCTATACAGATGCCGTGAAAAATATGCACTTGTACAACCGGCTGATACTTTACTGTACGTACTACATGCATACATAACATACGTACGTATGTACACTACGTACTGTAGTGCAGTAGCTTGAACCTTGTTTTGTATATTTCTTTCAGGACTTCTCGAGAGATTCCGGTGATTTTGACGGTGGATCCCAATTTGCTGAAGAGCTTACGAGAATTGTACGTGAAGCAGCCGTTGATAAAACTTTGTGCAAAAGTGTGGCTAATTCGGGCCACCAATATCTTTTTTTACTCAACCCTCAAAACCTGAGGAAATTCGTACATCCTACTTTGGTGAAGACACATTGAAAATAACCGGGCGCTGCCTATGCGCCGCGTGCATAGTACGGCGCGCGCGCGCGCGTAGACAGACACGCTTCGCAATTGTCTACGCGCGCGCGTCGTACTTTGCACGCGGCGCATAGACAGCTCCGGTTATTTTCAATGTGTCTTCACCAAAGTAGGATGTACGAATTTCCTCAGGTTTTCATGGAAGAGCACAACAAGAGCATGATACAATCACTCCTTTTCCCTTCACTGGAAATTTGGAGTGGCCTGAATTACCCAGCACTATCGTGATATTCCATAAATATAGGGGAAAAATATGAGGTGTTTTTACACGTTTCAGAACTGTTTTTGTCACGCGATTGCCGGTGGATATTGAGACGACGACGCGACCTCCAGTCACTTCTCGAGTCAACTCAAAACCGCTCTTTCGACCGGAACTACAGTATGCCTACATGCAGTAGTACAATCTACCATGAAAGCCTGAGGAAATTGGTGTATCCTATTGCGGTTTAGACACAATGAAAATAACCAGGCGCTGTCTATGCGCCGCGTTCAAAGTACGGCGCGCTCGTAGACAGTCGCGAAAGAAGCGCGCGCGCCGTACTTTGCACGCGGCGCAAAGACTTCGCCCGGTTATTTTCAATGTGTCTTCTCCGAAGTAGGATGTACGCAATGCATTTCCTCAGGTTTTGAAGGTAGGTATAGGTAGTATCTGATCTAGTGTGTCCATTTCCATTCATCAGTGAATAATTGCCGCTGCATTTTTGGACTGTAATCGAATATGAACGATATGCGGTAACGCGATCGGGTTGGTCGATAGCGACCCCGCGGTATTTAGTAAGCTTTGGATCGGTGCCTGCGGAGTAGTCGACCGTGTTCAATCATCTGGGAGTGGAAAAGAAGCTAGTGAAAAGAAAAATTGACAAATGATTTCGACGACCCCGCAGACACCGATCCAAATTTTCACTAAATACCGCGGCGGGGTCGCTATCTATCGACCAACCTAATCGCGTTACCGCGTATCGTTAATAGGCGTACAGTTGTTGTTTTATCAGACTAGGTAGCCTACAACGCAGGCTGTTTGATTACTGTAAACGGGGAAATTTTCGGACGGGGGTTATTTTCGGACCATTCGGACAAAAAATTAAATTTTACCGTCCGAATTTTTTATATGTACAATTATTCCTACATATGTACATACTGTAAACTGCGGCCCTTATCATTATGCATTAGTGTGTGTTGTACGTACGTACACCCATGCAGTACTGTGCCTATTTTAGCCCGCATACAGCCATAAGTTACCACTAAATTAGCGAAAGCTCATCGATCTCTATACATACATACGTAAGGTCTACTGTACGTATGCATCAGACAATGTAGCTGTGCGTACATGCACATTGAGGTCTGGCATCTGTCCGAAATTTCCCCGTCCGAAAATGTTGAAAAAGCCTTCTGTCCGAAAAAAAGACCGTCCGAAAATATCCCCGTTTACAGTATTTTTTTGGGTATCATTATTTTGATCCACCCTTGCTGCTGTTCTTTTAGGTTTTGTTCAGCGTTTTGGGCTTTCTTGGAAGGGCAAACTGCCACTGGCTATATTTTGAAGTAAGAAAATGGCAGCAATCTCTTTCAGTTTCAGCTTATGTACCGTATGTATGCATTAGTATGCACGCAATGTGGAACCTGATTGATAAATTTGTTTAATGGATACCAAAATGTTTTAGCGAGGTAACGCTTATGGAGCTGAAGAAAAATCAAGAAGACCTCAGCATGTAAGCCAGTGTAACCTTTTATTACCTTGGTACGTACTGTACCTTCTCGGTACCTTTTATGTACACGCTACGTACTGTACGTTCAGTTCTGTATATTGTGACGATAATTGAACATGGGTATTGCTTGACCATACCGAATATTTCTGGCCAGACCATGTTTTGATGTTTTATTTCAGCTTGAATCAGCCATCACCTTGTGTCTTGTACGGCAGGGAAGAAACGCCCACTATTTCGACCAATCGGATCTGTGCGGAGGTCACCAGGGGCAAAAGTGGGCATCTAGTCGTCAGCTTTGAACATTTGGTATGAAGCTACATCTACTGCACATATTGCCAATTTAACCAGCTCCGTAATGCTCTGGGCCCTCCGGAACCGAATAGAAGCACCGACGGAAAAGGAGAAAATTATTGATCCGACCAATGACTGCGGGGGGCGGGGGGCGGTTGACCTGCGGACCCTGCGATCCAGAGCATTACGGAGCTGGTTAAATACTGGAAAACATGGGGAAAGGCAAGCCGAAAGAGGGAGTTTTTCTTTACAGCCTCCAGTCAGAAAGCGAGTGGAAAGTGAGGAACGTCTGAGCAAGTTTCGAGCTCCCACCTCCTTCTACTACTTCGTTGTCAACGTCGGCAAGCATTGGGTTGGTATAACCTCGCAACTAAAGTAGTACTGTTGCCCCAAGTGTAAATGTCGGTGGTGTACCAGGAGGCGCAGAAAAAGGTCCTCCACCCCGGTTTTGTAGTCCTCTGAATAAGCAAACCTGCACAGCGGTCCATGCGGCCGTAGAAAGTACGCATAGACACTAAAATAGGACATAGACAGACACTAAAATGGGGTTGTCTATGGATCCTATTTTAGTGTCTATGAAATGAAGTACGGCGCACGCGCGTCGAGTTGCGAAAGAAGAGGAGGAGACTTGGTACGCTTCCAACTGCGCTGAAAATAGGGGATTTTTTCGAAACTGTCTACGCACTTGGTACTTTCAACAGTGTAGGGTCCGCTAATTCAGATGACAACTAAATCATGGTGAAGGACCTTTTTCTGCGCTTCCGGGGAAGGTGGGTGAGGAATAAGTTTATGTTTCAGTTTCTGCTGCCTCCATTTCGCATTCTGGTGCACATGAACAAGCAGAATGTGATCCAGCGGCAGAAGCTGGAGATGGAAGCGGCGGATGGGCAGGCGAAAATCGTGGAGATCAGCGGCCGATGCTTCGCCATCAGCGCTTTTCTCATGGCCGACCAGGTATGTGCATACGTACAATACAATTACAGTATATTGTATGCAGTTTTATTCGACTTACCCTGTGGAAGTATGCCAGTCCTCCTCCGATGTCCGATCGCCTCAACAGTATTTATTTATTCCCCAATCTCGCCTCTGTTTTTTTTTCTTCATCTTACTCGTTACCAAATTGAGCAAATACGCATATTATCATGTGGTAAATCCGCCACCCGCAGTACATATGCGCAATTCTTCATATTGTCGTTGTTTTCTTCATACGTAAGGGTACCCGGCCACCTAAGCGCCTGTAAACTTGCTGTTTGAGGCAACGATAAACCGAATAGCTCATTTGAGAGAGGAAAGTTCAAGGAATCGATTGATACCATACTTGTCTCGATCGGTCATCCATTGGTTGCTGAGATATGCAGCCCTGAAGCTGTAGGTGGCCGGGTTTACCCCACAGTACATTTACATTTACATTTACATTTACACATGTCCTGTTTGCGTGGTTTGCAGCTGCCTCCGCTGACGCCGACGCCACTGTTTCACGGTCAGTTTTCGGAGAATCTGCGCAAGTGGATCCGAAGCGGCGGCGATCTGCGCGACAGCTGCGGAGTGGACGCGCCCCTGGAGGCCCTGTCCTTCCAGTTCCGCCTCGAGTCCGGCGCGCCCTTCTCCGCGGCCGTGATCGCCTGCTGGCGCGAACACATCCTCCCTCCGCGCGCCCCCGGCCCGACCGCCTCCCTCTGGGAACAATATACGCTGGTACACACTTTACTTTACGTTTGTACTGTACGTGCGTTCAATATGTAGGTACGTACGTAGGTAATGGTGGTACACACACACACACACCCGCGTGTATAGTTGCCTCAAGTTTTTGAAAGACGGAGGAGAGGCGTTTGTTTTCTCGGGTCACTCCTTCGGTCGGGCATTCCACTTATCAAACGCAGCATCACCTAACGCATTGTCGATCGGTTTTCCGTCTTCCAAAAAGTTACAGCAATATTACAAAAGTTGAGCTCAACCGAGCCGAAGTGAAGTGCATACTGCGGAAGCGCAGCGCACTATATACTGCGTACGTATGGCAATAGGTAGTCAGTACTCAGTAGTAGTGTACGTAAACTAAGTTCTGGGTATGTAAGGCGAGTTTAGCCACTAGTCCCCGGACCGGCACGTGGTCGTGTGCCTAAAAGTCCACAGCTGTGTCCGAGGGTAGCGGGTTCGATTCCCGCTCGGTCCTACTATTTCTCCCCCCCCCCCCCGCCCTTTTCGGGGCCCGGTTATCGCCATACGAAACGTGGCACGCCACAGTATTCTGAACCGTGAGCTTCTATGTACTACGTACGTAGTATTGTTGCGTTTGTTTACAGACTTGCGTAGCCGGTACCATGTTCACACCGGAGGAGCTGTTCTGGAACGCGGCTACTGCGCTGAAGCAGAACGAGCAGATTCATCGAGCGTGGACGGAGGGACTGCTGCCGGGTCCCCTCTGCTCTCTCTGCATCTCCGAGATACTGCGGAGACTGCCACCGACGGACGTACAGCTGGTCAGCTTTCATCTGGAGAGTGGCCATCAAAATATGATCGTCTACTACAAACACGGTACGTACGTAAGGGTACTGTGGGGCAAACCCGGCCAGGGATAATCCGGCCACCTATAGCTTCAGGGCTGCTGCGTATCGCAGCAACCAATGGACCGATTGTAATAACGATCGATTATTCTCGGATTTATCCCATGGCCGGATTTACCCCATACTGGTATCCTACGTAATGGAACTGATGACACTACGTTTCGTGGCATGTACTACGGAGTGCAGTTTTAGAGTGTGTCACCCCCTTAGTTACGTATTACGATTAGCATCCGTACGTACGTGTAGTATCCGTACGATTAGTATCCGTATGTACATATGTACGTACGTACGCCTCTGGAGAAGACAGATTTGCATTGCGTTAGTACGTGGGTAGCTGTGATTTGTCTACCTCGTTGACACTCCAAAATCTGAACCGTGAGGCAATCGATTCTTTTTCTTTTGCGATGTGAATTATGCGGAGTGCTCGCGCATACTCGAAATCGGATGATTCTCGAATTTTTGATGATTTTGGCTGTGAAATGCATTACCGTATTTACCGGTGCATAGCCCCGGGGCTATGCAAAAATTGAGAGGTCCTATAAGGGGCTATGCATAGGGGGCTATGCATAGGGGGGCTATGCATGGGACATTTTTTATGTTTTTGAGAGGTGCGCAGAGGCATATTTTTTTAAGGTCAAAAGCACGTGGCCGACCTTCGAGGTCGACTACGGGGTATCACAAGTTGCACCCCCAAGCAGGCTTATAGGCGTCTTAGCTTGGTGTGGAAGTGGCTATTGGTAGCTTATGACCAGCTTATATAGGTAGCTTCAGGTACTCTACAGTACATATGGGGGTATGCATAGGGGGGGGGGGGGGGGGTTATGCATTGGGCATTTTTTATGTTTTGCCAATATGGGGCTATGCATAGGGGGCTATGCATTGGGGGGCTATGCATCGGTAAAAACGGTATTTTTGTGTGGACTTTTTGTAGCTCACGAGGAATCCGTGCATTCCAAGGGGCCGTTCGTTGCGGCGGAGCTGTATCAGGTGTTGTGCGATATTCGGGAGCTGGCCTCGATTCCTGCCATCGTCGACTGGTCCGGCAACGTGTGCGAAAAGGCGAAACTGCTCAGGATACTCACGCAGCAGGACGAACATTCGGCCGGCGCGTCCTCGGGTACAGGCGCGAAAGATACGGCTACGACAGGCGGAGCAATGGTCAAACGTCAATTGTCTGAATCTCATCCGCTGTCACCGGTGCTGGACAGTTTACCGGTAGGTAAAATTACTTGGAAACTTTTAAAGCTAGCTGTAAAATTACTTGAAATCTAAATATTTTTGTTAACAGTTTTGATGGTCGGCGTATTCACCGGTTGCGCCGATTTTTTTCTGGATGCTCGCGAGCTGACCCTTCCTTAAAATCGGTGGTATTCCAGCACCTGCCGGCACCGATCGAAAATTGAGTGCAAATCAAGAGAGGGGTCAGCTCGCGACCTCACAGAAATTTTCAGCGCAACCAGTGAATACGTGTATGGCTTGGTGATCCTGCTATTTATATGTTCTTCAGGAGCGAGTACAAGACTTGAACTTTCACGACATGACCAGGAGTTTTCTTGCCAGGGAACAGAGAAATGTATGTACATGATTGAGCAATAGTTTTTTACTCCACCGTATGATTACTGTAAACGGGGATATTTTCGGACGGTCTTTTTCGGACAAAGCCTTTTTCAACATATTCGGACGGGGAAATTTTCGGACAGATCTCTGACCTCAATGTGCATGCACTGTGTGGTGAGCCGACTGGTCTGCGACGTGCAAGTTAGGGCGCAATGGCTTTTAGTGACACTTTATGGGGCGTGCGACATGTGTGTGTTTGCGAGGTTTTGAGTTTGCGTGAGTGAGTTGGCAGAAAGAGGCGAGCGGGGAGAAGAGAGAGCTAGAGATCGGAGAAGGTTGATCTTGGGGCAAGCAAGGAGGGTGATTGAGCATAGAGAGGACGAAAGGAGGTTGACGGCGAAAGAGGTTGTCAACGGGTTTAGCAAGCTTGCTAGCGAGCGTCGGGTCTGCGAGTTGGAGGGTTCGGACGGCGTTGGGCGACTTGCAAGGGCGTTCGGCGGCGGACGGAGTCACAACTTGGAGGCGGTGCTATCTTGACTGGAACATCATAACGTGCAAGCTAAGTCAATAAAAGCCTTTACTCTATCTCTTGTCTTGTGGTCTCCATTGCATTCACAGCAGAAGTTCGTATTCATCCACTGACACTCAGGCCAACAGAATAGTACAGTACACGCATTGGGCAGTAGTCAACAGCAACTTTACCACATCTGGAGGACTGAGCGGGTCGGGGCCTACGGATTTCTGCTTGTGCAACACGGCTGCATTTGTATCTTACTGTATTTTATTGTGCGCTATTGTACTCTACTTGTCTACTAAACAAGCGTTTGGACGGATTTGTGTGCTGGGTGTGGTTTTGGGTGTTTTGAAGGTGTGGAGCTGGCGGGAGCGAAGTTCAAGTGTGCGGTCGATCAAGGGCAACGTTTGACCATGCAAGCGCAAGAGAAGGACGGGAAATTCTCAGGAAGCAAGGAAAACGGCTATGGCGGGAACTGTAAGCTGAAAATGGGGCAAACGGAGCTGGAAATGAAGAAGAAAGAGGGGGCTATGGCTGGTATGGGGCGAGGAGGATGGTTTGGGTCGGGGAAGGCCAGTAGTTATTGAGATAGAGGTGGAGGAGGAGGAGAATCGTGGCGCGGTAGGTACAGCGGGAGATGGGCCAGGGGAAGTTTCGACAGGGCTGGGGATGTGTTGTCAGTTGGTTCAGGAGAGCAATCGGTATGTGCAGCAATTGTTGGAGTTGAGGCGAAAGGAGTTAGATCTAC
>JASAMW010003459.1:0-11739 GCA_030247985.1 Epsilonema sp. ZAB3_2
TTTACCAGATTTCCACTGGCATCACTAGTCACCACAAGCGCAAAAACTCCACCTTGACCCAGCACTGTGAAGTGGACAATATTTTCAACCATGTTGTGATGAAGATGGTGCATATCCTCATCCTGTTCTCCATCATCCTTGTTGGCCTTTGAGACCATCCACTGCCCTGGCTTCAGATCGATGTTATCAGTTGCTCCTTCTGATGAAAGTTGTAACTGCTTCAGTCCAGTTGAATCACTGGGCGAACAGTGGTGATGATGATGATGATGACGTTTATGGATGTGATGGTGATCATCATGTTGATGTCCAGTTGGATGATTGCATAGGGTCACTTGACCACCATTGTACTGGTCATCAGCTAACCAGTTGACGCTGTAGGTAACGAAATAATCCTATACGTTATCGTATATCACCCCATTTTCAATCAGGGTATGAATCCAATTCGAATGCAACTATATGCCGAGTGACTTCACCTGATTTTGAACTCTCCCCTGCCAGTCAATGGTTTTTTCAGCGTAGCTTTGAAGGTGGTGTCATTTACTTTGGAGCTTCCATTTCTTAGAATGACGTACCAGGATTCCCCTCCGTGAATTTTGCTAATTAACTGCTCCATTGATAAACAACTGGACGTCGCTTGAAATTTTAGCTCAATGGGACCCAGCGAGTCAATTGGCAGTTGTTTCACTGATGTTGACTGAGTTCAAAGTATGATAGATTTGCATACAATCACTAAAAATTTGAAAGTGCAAAAACGCACTTACGCTTTGAGCTGGAATGACAATGGATGAGGTAAGGCCTGTGATCTTGTTCTCTGGAACCAGTGTCACATCGCAATCTGCATACGGATTGATAAATGCGATGTCTGCTTCAGTTGGCAATGGCTGAGGCACCAAGTCCTTCTACAACACGGAAAATCATGATAATTCAGCGTACATTCAGAAGTATGGCTTTTGTGTTCAGAAGTGTAGAGGTTAACTCACATTGACACTGAACTGTACAGCAGCTGCGAGAAGCAATGAAGCAGCTGTGACTAAGCCACCAGCTGCCATTCTACGCAATGGGCTGAAGTGAGATGCACTTATTATGTCATTAGGTCTTGTGGAGCTGCGATACCATTGTTATTGAGATGTGCAAGTGCACGAATGTATGCAGTGATTTACGTTGGGTTGATGCCAATCTTTCTGCAGCCAGGATAGACGACCCCTTGGAAAAGTGGAATGAATGACAGTATCAAGATGGTATTCAACGTCTAAAAGTATTGCATCAGTCCAAGGAACCATGACCAAGTCATAATGGCGCGAATATTGTTTGTGTTTACATTCCTACCTGCATTTGATCTGGATATAGGACGAACCCTGAGCCAACATGGCCATCCATTTGCACACCTTGGATAATCCATAATGAACCCTGAGTCACACCATATCTAATGCAAGTTCTAGGCGGATATGACAACTGTCAATTTTGAACATGGAGAAGCCCAACCTGCAAGTCGTACAGTGCCCAAAACATTGGAATCGGCAGCAGCATAATGGCTACTCTCATGCAGGCTTTGATGTCTTCGATGGATTGAGCCTAAAATATACACGTCGTAATGTTGTCATTGCTGAAAGGAATACATACGCACATTTTGTTGAATAGAATTATTATAGGTAATTATTGTAGCGAAGTTGACTAAGGGTTAAATTGGGAAATGGAAATTCTCAAGATAAAATGTGTAAGATTGGTTGTGAAAACATAGCGAGTGAATAAGCCTTATTTTATCGGCATGTGTGAAAGGTTATGTCCCAGGGAGCGATTCGGAAGGAGCTGGAGAGCATTGGAAGTATGACAGAGTTAGGAAACCAGGAGTGACTGGCGATAACAAGATCGGGTGAATTACAAAAACAAACAGAAATAAAATAGCCAAAACAAGACCGAGTATAAAAAGAGGCGACGGGAGAGTCACAGGGTCCGTTGCGTTGCTGTGGATTTTCAAAGCAATTGCGTTATGCCAGTCGGTCGGTTTTAGCTCTTTCGTGCAGAGACGTGAGTACTCGAAGCTTTTCATTTGTTTGTATGGTTTCTGGGCCAGCACCAAGTAACGTGTGGTAAGTAAAGGAGAACGCTACATGGTAGCAGAGCGTGGTTTCGATCCACGGACCTCTGGGTTATGGGCCCAGCACGCTTCCACTGCGCTTCCAACGTTCTGTCAAAGGGAATACCTGCCAGAGGCAAGAGCATCGATCAGCAAACCGCCTTGCCAGAGGATATCTTCCCAGCCAGACCATCCTCTGCTGATCGGGTCCTCAGTCACCACTTCGCCCCAGGTGATTTAGTCACTGGAAGGATCTGCACAGCCAGCCAGCCAGCTTCCACCTTCCAGCCAGCTTCCTCCTTCCAGCCAGCTTCCACCTCGGTCCGGGATCCTTACTGGAGATTTGTCGAGGTCTCTGATTTCCAGCCTGTCCCGAGGAATGGCACCGTGATGGGTGTTGTCATCTGCCCAGCAGCAATGAGGAGTGGCATGTCGTGCAAAGCCTACATTGACTCTCCTCACATGGATCCCGATTTGCTCAAGCTTTTTGACAATCCCCAGGCGATTGTGTTCCCGCATAACTTCGAGGATCAGATTTTCATCTCCCACACTCCAGATGGTGACTCGGTCATCCGCGACGCAGATCACAACGACCTCAATGGACGTTGTCTGGGTTGACGTTGCTTATCCTGTGGCCACCGGTGAGGCTGGGTCGAAGGCCCTTCGAACAAACCCGGCCGTGATGTGGGCAAGGTTGCTCACACTGGAGGAGGCGTACACCTATTTTCGCCCAGGTGTCGACTACGGCCTGGAGGAAGGCGCGGATGCACTGCAGATGTTATGGCCATACAAAATGCCGAGAATCGCCTAATAACCTACATGAACACTGCGCAGAGGAGGTCAAACGCAGTCGTGACCTTTTCAAACTCCATTCCCATGACGGCTACATTCCTCTTGGACAAGGCAAACACAACTTTCGGACAGCAGGAACTGCTGCGCATCAAGGAAGGGGAAGAGCTGGTTTTTGATACGCCTGGTAACCCGAACGCAGCTATCCATGCTTTTGTCAAATCCCTTGACACATCCACCCCACCGCGTGTGACGGCATGGCTTCCAAACACAGCAGCAGCACAGATCATGCAGAGAGCCGCCACCTTACATTCAGACCAATACATTGTATGGAAATACATCGACTCTTCGGGCTTGAAATTCCCCGTCAACTTTTTGGCAAAGAAGTTATCTGGGTATCTGCAGGAGGAGTCCCGACGAGGAGAGATTTTTCAGCATCTCACCGGGCTGACACAATTCGGCTGGCCATGGAACGCAGCAGCCAACAACCCACCCACTCTCGGTCAGTTCGTCGACTTGGCCGCTGCTCATCTACCCCCAATGGCCACTGCGGAGCACAACGCTGTGTGTAAGGCCATCCTGGTCAAAAAGGAACCCCTCGTACCCATCGAAGGCCCGCCGGGCACTGGCAAGACGACCTTCCTCACTGGTCTTCTGTTGGCGCTGGCGAAGGATGAGGACTGCAACATCCTGTGACTGCCCCTTCCAACCCTGCTGTTGACCATTTCTCAGCTACAGTCGACAACGCCGTACAAACCGCCGGCCTCAGCGACA
The DNA here is from genome assembly GCA_030247985.1 of Epsilonema sp. ZAB3_2. NCBI lineage: Eukaryota > Metazoa > Nematoda > Chromadorea > Desmodorida > Epsilonematidae > Epsilonema > Epsilonema sp. ZAB3_2. Next base: position 3,638 of record JASAMW010003459.1, read on the forward strand.
CAGTGCGCATCACTCGTTTGTTCGCCCCAGCCCAGCCCCAAGATTGATGACGATTTCAATAAGCATCCCTGCCGCCAGTACGCCCCCTTGCTGATGCTGGATTCTGCGTCACAGGGTGACACACCTGACATTGTCCAGTTGCGCGCTTCCCTAGAACCGTTGCAGGAGGAGTTACACAGAACGACGATACCACCGAAGGGGACTCCAAATCGGAATTCTGCACTTTCACGCCTACACCATCTGATTGCTTCCATCAACCAGAAGAAGAAGAAGGAGTTGGCTACCACAATCGAAGCAGCTCAGAAAGCCAACATCATTTTCGCGACCTGCGCCTACGCTGGAACTTGGGTTGGGGAGAATGAACATACGTTATCTACTGTGATTGTGGATGAAGCAGGCCAAGCATCTCACCCCCTTGTCTTCCTGGTCGCAGCGCGCCTTGATGGAATGGAGAAGAATCAACTTGTCTTAGCAGGAGATTGATTCCAACTCCCACCGACTGTCCTGGGCTATGGCTTGGTGGCAGAATGGCTTCTACGCTCCCCGCTGGAGAATACTGAGGATGTGAATGGGGCAAAGTGCATTCGCCTGAAGGAAACCTACCGATTCCACCCCTCCCTTCTTCAATTCCCGGCACGCGAATTCTACGACGACGACTTGCACATGGCAATTTTACCAGGAGATCGCGCTCTGTTCCAGAGCATGCCCCTCCCACGACAGGACATACCGATGGTTTTTGTCTCCATTGCTGGCGAGGAGGTCGGAGGGGGTAGCGCTTCGTACTGCAACCACCAGGAGGCTGAAGCCGTCATCAAACTCGTCCACTTTATCCGCAGCCTCGTGCCACTGAGCACAGCCTCGCTTGGCATCCCCAGCTTTTATTCAGCACAGGTGACCCTGATCCAGCAGCTGCTGAGAGCGGGCGCGTTGTCCTCGGAGGTCCGGCACGTGCAGACGGTTGATTCCTGCCAGGGACAGGAGAGAGACATCATCTTCCTCTCCTGTGTGCGAAGCAAGGCAGAGGCGGATCCCACCCGTCAAGGAATCGGCTTTTTGCAGAATCGTGCTCGTCTTAATGTGGCCATCACCAGAGCAATTCTCATCATCGTGGGCAATCATGATGAGCAGACTATCATCGTGGGCAATTCCATCCAACTATATCCGAGTGGAAGCAACCTGGGCGCGTCTGATCGCCCATTTCGAGGAACATGGACTTTTGCACGCAGCCTATTTGCACTTCCTCCAGACTGCGGGAAATGACATCGCGCAACAATATTGGTGCACCAACAAGGTAAACCACCTCAACCTTGAGTTGGCGGTCTATTTTTATATACCGCGTATGTAAAGACCACGAGTCGTGAGTACTTGAAAACTTCTTATTTCTTATTCGTTTCTACAGCTTCGCACTGAAGCTATAGAAAATAGTGGGTAGAACATAATGATACCAACACTCACACATAGGTGTCAATACAAATTTAGCCAAATTTTTTTTTCCATTTCTTTTAGCATGAGCAGGTTCGGGCAAATGAATGATGAAGGATGGATATGCACACGATGGGAAAACTGCTCACTACTTTAATCTTTCACTACTTCTTTGCTCACTACTTTCACTACTCACTGCTTTAATCTGGCTTACTATAGTACAAATTATAATTCTAGGACCCATGTATTATTTATCTCGAGAACTACGCGACGTAGAGCAAAGCGGTCAAAACTTCCACGGATAACTTTAGCTCGCCTCTCCAATAAAAAAACCGTTTGATTCTATCTGCTCTCAGTGTCGAGATCTCGCCAAATTCCTTCAGCACTGAAATCGTGTCACCTTTCAGCAGACGCTAAACCACGCAAACCACGACACCCTACGACCCTGTACGCCCGATGCGCATTTTCATCGTCTTCATCACGTATGCTTATTTCTGCCATTTTGATTTTTCGGGAGTTTGCGAGGTTTAGAATTGCCCAATGGTCCACGCCCGATTTGGCGATTTTAGTACTGAAGAAATTTGGCGAGATCTCGACACACAGAGCAGCTGGAGACAAACGGTTTTTTTATTGGAGAGGCGAGCTAAAGTTATCCGTGGAAGTTTGACCGCTTTGCTCTACGTCGCGTAGTTCTCGAGATAAATAATACATGGGTCCTAGAATTATAATTTGTACTTTAGTTATGGACCTTTGGTTCTAGTTTTGTACCCTTGCATAACATACAGCATATTATTGCTAAATATCATATGTGCTACACATGTCTACTTCTTGTTTTATTTTTTTTCTTGTGTTCATTGTGTTATCATACCGTATGATTTTTGTCCGTGTTTCTTGTTGGTATTATTATCATGTTTATTCATGTTATTCCTTTACTTCTACTGCGTCCATACCTTAGGGGTTTACATAGCTTATATTGGCTTACATTGGTTTGTTTTCTGTGTGTGTCTAATGACTATCGCATTTCTCTTATACATTACATTATGAATTCAGATAATCTGACAGTTTCCAAATAAAGTTCTGCTATTCCCCAAGTTTCAATAGTATTTTCATCCAAAGGGGGGAGGGGAATGGAAATATATAATAATAATAGGAAATACATAAATAATCATGCGAAACGTACCTGTTCTTTCTTTTAAAAAAGATAAGTTAAGAAAAAATATAGAGGCATCACGGGATTCTCTCCATTTTCGGTCCGTTTTGACCGGGTGGTCACTGCTCCGAGGGGGGGGGGGGGGGGGGGTGGGGGAGTTGGGTGGGGGGTTGGGGGTGGGGTTCGGAGCAGGGTTTTTTTTGGGGAGTGGGGTTTTCGTTTGTCGTTATTCTGGGTTTTGTACTATAGTAAGCCAGATTAAAAGCAGTGAGTAGTGAAAGTAGTGAGCAAAGAAGAGTGAAAGATTAAGTAGTGAGCAGTTTTCCCATCTGTGCATATCCATCCTTCATCATTCATTTGCCCAACCTGCTCATGCTAAAAGAAATGGAAAAAAAAATTTTGCTAAATTTGTTTGACACCTATGTGTGAGTGTTAGTTTCATTATGTTCTACCCCTATTTTCTATAGCTTCAGTGCGAAGCTGTAGAAACGAATAAGAAATAAGAAGTTTTCAAGTACTCACGACTCGTGGTCTTTACATACGCGGTATATAAAAATAGACCGCCAACTCAAGGTTGTGGGGGTTTACCTTGTTGGTGCACCAATATTGTTGCGCGATGTCAGTTCCCGCAGTCTGGAGGAAGTGCAAATAGGCTGCTGCAGAAGTCCAAGGTCCTCAAAATGGGCATCAGCCGCGCCCAGGTTGCTTCCACTCGGATATAGTTGATGGAATTGCCCACGATGATCATCATGCCCCATATTTGCTCTGGTGATGGCCACATTCAGACGAGCCCGATTCTGCAAAAAGCCGATTCCTTGACGGGGGGTCCGCCTCTGCCTTGCTTCGCACACAGGAGAGGAAGATGATGTCTCTCTCCTGTCCCTGGCAGGAATCAACCGTCTGCACGTGCCGGACCTCCGAGGACAACGCGCCCGCCCTCAGCAGCTGCTGGATCAGGGTCACCTGTGCTGAATAAAAGCTGAGGATGCCAAGCGAAGCTGTGCTCAGCGGCACGAGGCTGCGGATAAAGTGGACGAGCTTGAGACGGCTCAGCCTCCTGGTGGTTACAGTACGAAGCGCTACCTCCTCCGACCTCCTCACCAGCAATGGAGACAAAAACCATTGGTATGCCCTGTCGTGGGAGGGGCATGTTCTGAAACAGAGCGCGATCTCCTGGTAAAATCGCCATGTGCAAGTCGTCGTCGTAAAACTCGCGCGCCGGGAATTGGAGAAGGGAGGGGTGGAATCGGTAGGCTTCCTTCAGGCGAATGCACTTTGCCCCATTCACATCCTCAGTATTCTCCAGCAGGGAGCGTAGAAGCCATTCTGCCACCAAGCCATAGCCAAGGACAGTCGGTGGGAGTTGGAATCGATCTCCTGCTAAGACAAGTTGGTTCTTCTCCGTTCCGTCAAGGCGCGCTGCGACCAGGAAGACAAGGGGCTGAGATGCTTGGCCTGCTTCATCCACAATCACAGTAGAGAACGTACGTTCATTCTCCCCAACCCAAGTTCCAGCGTAGGCGCAGGTCGCGAAAATGATGTTGGCCTTCTGATTTTCCTCGATCATGGCAGCCAATTCCTTCTTCTTCTGGTTGATCAAGCCAGTGAGGTGGTGTAGGCGTGAAAGTGCAGAATTCCGGTTTGGAATCCCCTTTGGTGGAATCGTCGTGCTGTGCAATTCCTCCTGCAGTGGTTGTATGGAAGCGCGCAACTGGACAATGGCCGGTGTGTCACCCCGTGACGCAGAATCCCGCATCAGCAAGGGGGCGAACTGGCGGCAGGGATGCTTATTGAAGTCGTCATCAATCTTCTCAATGTGTGCTGGGGCAACCAAACGAGTGATGCGCACTGTGTCGCTGAGGCCGGCGGCCTGTACTGCACTATCGACCGTAGCTGAGAAATGGTCAACTGCAGGGTTGGAAGGGGCAGTACACAGGATGTTGCAGTCCTCATCCTTCGCCAGCGCCAACAGAAGACCAGTGAGGAAGGTCGTCTTGCCAGTGCCCGGCGGGCCTTCGATAGGAACGAGGGGTTCCTTGTTGACCAAGATGGCCTTACACACAGCGTTGTGCTCCGCCGTGGCCATTGGGGGTAGATGAGCAGCAGCCAAGTCGATGAACTGACCAAGAGTGGGTGGGTTGTTGGCTGTTGGGTTCCATGGCCAGCCGAATTGTGTCAGCCCGGTGAGACGCTGAAAAATCTCTCCTCGTCGGGACTCCTCCTGCAGATACCCAGATAACTTCTTCGCCAAAAAGTTGACGGGGAATTTCAAGCCGGAAGGGTCAATGTATTTCCGTACAATGTACTGGGCTGGACGTAAGGTGGCATCTCTCTGCATGATCTGTGCTGCTGCTGTGTTTGGAAGCCGTGCCGTCACACGCGGTGGGGTGGATGTGTCGAGGGATTTGACAAAAGCATGGATAGCTGCGGTCGGGTTACCAGGCGTATCAAAAACGAGCTCTTCCCCTTCCTTGATGCGCAGCATTTCCTGCTGTCCGAAAGTTGTGTTTGCCTTGTCCAAGAGGAATGTAGCTGTCATGGGGATGGTGTTTGAAAAGGTCACGGTGGCGTTTGACCTCCTCTGCGCAGCGTTCATGTAGGTTATTAGGCGATTCTCGGCACTTTGTATGCAGGGCCATAGCATCTGCAGTGCATCCGCGCCTTCCTCCAGGCCGAAGTCGATACCTGGGCGAAAATAGGTGTATGCCTCCTCCGGTGACAGCAAGCGTGCCCATACCACGGCCGGGTTTGTTCGAAGGGCCTTCGTCCCAGCCTCACCAGTGGCCACAGGAAAGGCGACGTCAAACCAGACGGGGCGTCCATTGAGGTCGTTGTGATCTGCATCACGGATGACAGAGTCACCATCTGGTGTGTGGGAGATGAAAATGCGATCCTCAAAGTTATGCGGAAAAACAATCGCCTGAGGATTGTCAAAAAGTTTGAGCAAATCAGGGTCCATGTGAGGAGAGTCAATGTAAGCTTTGCACGACATGCCACTCCGCATCGCCGCTGGGCAGATGACAACACCCATCACGGTGCCATTCCTCGGGACAGGCTGGAAATCAGAGACCTCGACAAATCTCCAGTAAGGATCCCGGACCGAGGTGGAAGCTGGCTGGAAGGAGGAAGCTGGCTGGAAGGTGGAAGCTGGCTGGCTGGCTGTGCAGATCCTTCCAGTGACTAAATCACCTGGGGCGAAGTGGTGACTGAGGACCCGATCAGCAGAGGATGGTCTGGCTGGGAAGATATCCTCTGGCAAGGCGGTTTGCTGATCGATGCTCTTGCCTCTGGCAGGTATTCCCTTTGACAGAACGTTGGAAGCGCAGTGGAAGCGTGCTGGGCCCATAACCCAGAGGTCCGTGGATCGAAACCACGCTCTGCTACCATGTAGCGTTCTCCTTTACTTACCACACGTTACTTGGTGCTGGCCCAGAAACCATACAAACAAATGAAAAGCTTCGAGTACTCACGTCTCTGCACGAAAGAGCTAAAACCGACCGACTGGCATAACGCAATTGCTTTGAAAATCCACAGCAACGCAACGGACCCTGTGACTCTCCCGTCGCCTCTTTTTATACTCGGTCTTGTTTTGGCTATTTTATTTCTGTTTGTTTTTGTAATTCACCCGATCTTGTTATCGCCAGTCACTCCTGGTTTCCTAACTCTGTCAAAACACACCACCACCACCCACCCCACATACTTCCAATGCTCTCCAGCTCCTTCCGAATCGCTCCCTGGGACATAACCTTTCACACATGCCGATAAAATAAGGCTTATTCACTCGCTATGTTTTCACAACCAATCTTACACATTTTATCTTGAGAATTTCCATTTCCCAATTTAACCCTTAGTCAACTTCGCTACAATAATTACCTATAATAATTCTATTCAACAAAATGTGCGTATGTATTCCTTTCAGCAATGACAACATTACGACGTGTATATTTTAGGCTCAATCCATCGAAGACATCAAAGCCTGCATGAGAGTAGCCATTATGCTGCTGCCGATTCCAATGTTTTGGGCACTGTACGACTTGCAGGTTGGGCTTCTCCATGTTCAAAATTGACAGTTGTCATATCCGCCTAGAACTTGCATTAGATATGGTGTGACTCAGGGTTCATTATGGATTATCCAAGGTGTGCAAATGGATGGCCATGTTGGCTCAGGGTTCGTCCTATATCCAGATCAAATGCAGGTAGGAATGTAAACACAAACAATATTCGCGCCATTATGACTTGGTCATGGTTCCTTGGACTGATGCAATACTTTTAGACGTTGAATACCATCTTGATACTGTCATTCATTCCACTTTTCCAAGGGGTCGTCTATCCTGGCTGCAGAAAGATTGGCATCAACCCAACGTAAATCACTGCATACATTCGTGCACTTGCACATCTCAATAACAATGGTATCGCAGCTCCACAAGACCTAATGACATAATAAGTGCATCTCACTTCAGCCCATTGCGTAGAATGGCAGCTGGTGGCTTAGTCACAGCTGCTTCATTGCTTCTCGCAGCTGCTGTACAGTTCAGTGTCAATGTGAGTTAACCTCTACACTTCTGAACACAAAAGCCATACTTCTGAATGTACGCTGAATTATCATGATTTTCCGTGTTGTAGAAGGACTTGGTGCCTCAGCCATTGCCAACTGAAGCAGACATCGCATTTATCAATCCGTATGCAGATTGCGATGTGACACTGGTTCCAGAGAACAAGATCACAGGCCTTACCTCATCCATTGTCATTCCAGCTCAAAGCGTAAGTGCGTTTTTGCACTTTCAAATTTTTAGTGATTGTATGCAAATCTATCATACTTTGAACTCAGTCAACATCAGTGAAACAACTGCCAATTGACTCGCTGGGTCCCATTGAGCTAAAATTTCAAGCGACGTCCAGTTGTTTATCAATGGAGCAGTTAATTAGCAAAATTCACGGAGGGGAATCCTGGTACGTCATTCTAAGAAATGGAAGCTCCAAAAGTAAATGACACCACCTTCAAAGCTACGCTGAAAAAACCATTGACTGGCAGGGGAGAGTTCAAAATCAGGTGAAGTCACTCGGCATATAGTTGCATTCGAATTGGATTCATACCCTGATTGAAAATGGGGTGATATACGATAACGTATAGGATTATTTCGTTACCTACAGCGTCAACTGGTTAGCTGATGACCAGTACAATGGTGGTCAAGTGACCCTATGCAATCATCCAACTGGACATCAACATGATGATCACCATCACATCCATAAACGTCATCATCATCATCATCACCACTGTTCGCCCAGTGATTCAACTGGACTGAAGCAGTTACAACTTTCATCAGAAGGAGCAACTGATAACATCGATCTGAAGCCAGGGCAGTGGATGGTCTCAAAGGCCAACAAGGATGATGGAGAACAGGATGAGGATATGCACCATCTTCATCACAACATGGTTGAAAATATTGTCCACTTCACAGTGCTGGGTCAAGGTGGAGTTTTTGCGCTTGTGGTGACTAGTGATGCCAGTGGAAATCTGGTAAAATACTAC